>AZIM01003214.1:12269-22738 GCA_000516915.1 Ophiophagus hannah | reverse complement strand
AAGGAATTTGTCTTTGGTGCAGAAGCTCTCAGTGTACATAAAAGAAAAGATACGTTCGTCAAGAGTCGACAATCATCAGGTACAACACTTAATGATAGNATGAGAAGATTAATAGTAATAGTAGTGTAGACTTTGTAAATAGTTGGACAGTGTTGAGGGAATTATTTGTTTAGGAAAGTGATGGCGTTTGGGGAAAAATTGGGTACTTATGAAATCTTATGAAGGTCTGTGCAAGAAAGCTAACTTTTGTTATAAATGAACCCGTTTTCCTGGATTCATACATTGCAAATTAACATTAACACCAAAAAGAGACCTCCGCCCAAGTTAAAGCTAGTGAAACTCAATATGTTGTGTGAATGCATTTAATGGGTCTTTATACTTACAGTTGGTTGCTGCAAAATTGTCAGTTCATAATTCAGCTTTTTTTTTTTTTTGCTGCAAATGCAACTCTTTAAAATATATTCCTTGCAAAGTTGAAGGTCAAGTGTTTTGGGTTTTTTTTGCAAAACTCCTTAAGATTGGTCTCTTTCAGTGTTTGCGTACAATGACTTCTGTGTATTTCGCAGCACCTAATTGTAAAAGAATTGTGAATTAATGTTTTCACAGAAGGGCTTGGAGTAGGCAGGAAATATAAAATGCTTAAAATTTTGAACTAATATAAAGAAAGAATACAAAAATTGTGGAGGATTTCAGGTGATATTTTCAAACATCCATAAACTAAGCTGCTATATCCTTATAGATCTTTCTAGCTTAGATAAGTGTACTTTTGCACCTGTATGGGATGGCTACATGTAACATTTTTTCTGCTAATAAAGCTTAGTTTAGCTGTGTTTTATTGATTAATCTCATTCTATAATTTGAGTTCACCAGGACATAATGGTAGAACAGGCAACAGAACTAATTTTATTTTGTAATGCAAATGAAAATAAGTTATTACTTGTTGATTATTGCAAAGTAAAAGCTAGAAAATAGAAGTATCTATATTTTTAATATGCAGTAGGCTGGATTCAGGATTAATTATACTGGGAGCAAATTCACTGATACCTTGATCAACTCAAGTCTCACTGATTTCAGTTATTCTACTTTAAGTATGACTAAACCTGGACCCAGTTCATTCTGTTTGCATTCCAATAATTATGGGATTACCAAAACACCTACATGAAGCCTTGAGCATACAAAGAAGAGACCCATTTGCCACTTATGGATGTATAAGATCGTTGTGCACATAACAGACAATATTGTGTGGTATATATTTTCTGACTTTGGACTGCTAATTGAAGCAGGCAATTTTAAAATATTAATTGAGAATTGATTGACAAATGCTATTTCTTAAATTAATAATTTGTATTCCACAATGACCCAAATCCAGATTGGTGTTCAGCTTTTAACTTGAAATAGTATCTAGCTGCATTTTTGGAGGAGAATGAGGTGAAAGCAAAGGGGTGGTGAGTCTCTCTGGGTCCTTCCTCATTCAAAAAGTAATAGCTTGATGTCTGATATGCATAAAATGTGCTTTTTAAAATTCATCTGAATAAATCTGGTAACTACGATTACTATGTTTCTAGATTGATCTGGATACCATAGATGTCAGTAATCTCAATAGGCAGTTCTTGTTTCAAAAGAAGCATGTTGGGCGATCAAAAGCTCAGGTAAGAGGAATCCTAAGTATATGCAGTTTCTTATATTTTTCAGCTAATTCAAATTATTCACCATTTATATCCTCCCCCTCTCTCGCTTAAGAAGTCATTTTCATTTGTTCCTCTGCATTATTCATTGGACAACAGTTCCTTAAATATTCATTTATTTTATTCAATTTTGTGGCTCCCTAACTCACATATTGCAGTCTTGGGTGTCTAACATTGTGTTAAAAGCAAGTGAACAGGAAATAACAAAAATATGTTTAAAAAGCAGACAAAAAAATGACACCTCCAAAGCCATCCAGATCTGGGCACTAAGCAAAATCATAAGTTGTTTAGGACTTAGAGCAGGGGTCCCCAACCCCTGAACCATGGCCTGGTATTGGGATGCAGCCCGTTTGGAACTGGGCTGGACAAGCGGCAGGCGAGGGTGCATGCGCATCTCAATTTGCGCGAGCAGCGGGCACCTCTGTTACTTCATATCTGTTAGTAAGAATGTGATCCAATATAGCTGACCCCCTAGTTCCTTCCTCTACCTTTTGGGTGATAAAGTTGTCATTCTGTCACTTCTGCCAGCGATCTTCGCAGCGTCTCTCTTTCCCTCTCCCTCTCTCACACATGTGTTCATGTAGCAACTATTTCGCTTAATGACCAAGTCACGGGAAAGGGCTGCCATCACTAAACAACAAAAGGGTGCATATACAGCAACCTTTTGCTTTTCATCTTGGTTTGGTTTGTGTCTGCCTATTGTCTTGTAGAATTATTAAAAATCCATAAGGTCATTTTGTATAAAAAAATAAAAAATAATTTTTTTAAATTTAATTGGTTCTTGAGTATCAATATGCTTTCTTGATCTTTTGCAGGTTGCCAAGGAAAGTGTGCTACAATTTCACCAACAAGCTAATATTATTGCTTATCATGACAGCATTATGAAGTATGCCTGATTCTTGTTCTTAAGATTTTTAGTACTTTTTATTTAAATGTCTGTTTTTTCGAAATAATTTCTCTTTGTCACATACAACTGGGTTTCTTCCATAACTTGTAGCATTGCAATATATCAGATCATTTGAATTTTCTTTTTCTACTTAATTCTGATTTGGTAACATAGAATACCTGATAGCTACTGAAACTTCTGAAACCATTACCTCATCATTAGCTGTACATATTCCAAGCAAAGATAGCTTTCACTAGATATCTGTCTAGATAAAACACAGTCAATTTTATTCAGAAAATAAAATGTTTTTCTCTGGATCCTTACTAGCTTTTGCTTAAAGAAACAGGTTGTGGAAAGAGCAGTGATCTTCTATCAGTTAGCTTTCCAGCCTGAAATAAAACAGCCCATTTTATTTTTCTTTAAACTGTTTTGATATATTAACTGAAAGAAAGTATTTTTGAATTAACCTGCTAATTCATATAGTTTGTGTAATGGACTGGGTAATCAGTGGAATTACAAGCTTAGTGATTTGATGTTTGGAAAAGATTGTATTCACATAGGTTTCATTTGACACACTTAATTAAAACAGGTATGTGCTCTTTTTCTGCAGCCCTGATTATAATGTGGAATTTTTTCGTCAGTTCACCCTAGTAATGAATGCCTTAGATAACAGAGGTGAGATATCTCTTTGCATCTTACATATTTAAACGGGTCCCACCGACAAACACATTTGTAACCTCAATTATTCTCTACATCTCTTTCAATGTATTTCATAATAATATGGGATGCATAAATAGACATGGGAATAATAATTAAGAATTCATGTTAAATGCTCTGATTGCAAGCTGCTAATTTAATTGTTGCCCAGTGATCAGAGCGAACAACATCCTCTTGTAGAGGGCATAGGGAATGGCCAGGAAGGACAGAAAGAAGAACTGGCTCATGCAGTAGTCAGAAATCAATTTGAGAAAACGTATCAGACAAGCCCCTCCCTAAAGAGCCGTGGTGGCAGCGCAGTGGTTAGAATGCAGTACTGCAGGCTGATTGCCAGCTGCCAGCAGTTCAGCAGTTTGATTCTTTAAAGGTTGACTCAGCCTTCTGTCCTTCCGAGGTCAGTAAAATGAGGACCCCGATTGTTGGGGCCAAGAGGCTGACTCTGTAAACCACTTAGAGAGGGCTGTAAAGCGCTATAAAGCAGTAGATAAGTCTAAGTGCTATTGCCCATCCATCCATCCATGATGTGCAGTCGTTAGAATGCAGTGTTGCCGGCTGACTCTGCCCACTGCCAGGAGTTCGATTCTGAGCAGCTCAAGGTTGACTCAGCCGTCCATCCTTCTGAGGTGGGTAAAATGAGGATCCAGATTGTTGGGGGGCAAGAGGCTGACTGTAAACCGCTTAGAGAGGGGCTGTAAAGCACTGTGAAGCAGTATATAAGTCTAAGTGCTATTGCTAATTCACACGAAGATTAAGTGAGGGAGAAGAGAAGCACATTCAGACCTGTAAGATTGTGTTACAAAAAAAAGCAGTCACAATCTATATGGCTGTCAAGCTCTGCCCAAAAAATGGCATATAAGAATCAGCCAAAATTCAGTTTATTATTTGCTTCCATCAAATAGACTGAATCTTATCAGACTAAACGTATATTACTCTCGCTCTAAGGAGAGAGTATCTCTATCATGGGAGATTCTGGGAAGTGGCTATCCTAAATCTCTTCCTCTTGTCTCCTATCCAGCTGTGGATTGTGCGGCTTGTCAGCCCCCCTTTCTTGAAATGTGCTCCTTCCTTCCTAGAAACTGCTGCGTTACCCCTTCCATAGGCACCAGCCCTCAACAATGACATAGGTTTCTTAGAAAAAACTTAGAATAACAAAGTTGGAAGGGAACTTGGAGGTCTTTTGTCCAACCCCCTGCTTGAGAAGGAGACCCTATGCCATTCTGGACAAATGGCTCTCCGGTCTTTTTGAAAGCCTCCAGTGATAGAGCACTTACAACTTCTGGAGGCAAGCTGTTTCATTGATTAATTGTTCTCACTGGCAGGAAATTTGTCCTTCATTCCAGGTTGGATCTCTTCCTTTGATAATCTTCCACACATCTTGTCCTGCCCTCAGGTGCTTTGGAGAATAGGCTGACCTCCTCTTCTCTGTGAAGCCCCTCAAATATTAAAAGACAGCTATTTTAGTCAGGTCTATCTTGTAGGACTGACAGCACTGTCCTTTCACGAGAAAGGTGGCAGTATTGAGCCTAGCTCTTTTGGTTCTTGGAAGTCAGTAATGGTCATCTCTTTGCCCAGCTGCCCGTAACCACGTGAACAGGATGTGTTTGGCTGCTGATATCCCTCTTATAGAAAGTGGAACCGCAGGCTATCTTGGGCAAGTCACCGTTATCAAAAAGGTAAGACATTATTGTCCTTCTGGTCTCTGATGCTGCAGCATTATAATCCTCAACATTTATCAATACTCACTGCAGTACTCTTTTTTCTGATTTTTTTTTCAATAGGGAGTGACAGAATGTTATGAATGTCATCCTAAACCAACCCAGAAAACGTTTCCAGGCTGCACCATTCGGAACACGCCTTCTGAACCCATCCACTGCATTGTGTGGGCAAAGTATTTATTCAAGTAAGCTGCCTCTCTTTGAAGGGAAAAATGCCATTCTCCTGCTGCAAAGTTCAGAGGAGTTCTCCTCTCTGCTCATAACTCCTTAGCTGGGGTTCCTTACCTGCTTTATATAGATTTATCTGCTAGGACTATTGTGTGGATGATCCCACCTTATAGAAGAAACCTGGATGTACCAGATAGTTACAGCTAACATGCTGTAAATGTAAACACAAGGAAGACTCATTGTCCTGTCCTGTTCAGCTGCAGCTGCCAAGAACGCCTGTTTTCTGTGGAAACTTCTCTGACATTTTTGTAATAATTCTTCAAAGATTCTTTTTCTAAGAGCTGCATTGAGTGATGAATACCAAGAATACTTTAACCAGCAGGGCCCTTTTGAACAAATTCCAATAGTTGCAGTCTGTTCTTTATAGATGATTTGGAATTGGTTCAAAGGATGATCCTTAGGGAAAGATTGGGAAAAGTGGTCCATTTGGCCTTGAGAAGACAAGTCTGAGGAGACTATGGGGACATTTGTGACAACTCCTCTAAGGATGACCTACAGAAGACCAAATCTTGCTTTTGCCATTGCATGAAATAATGGGTTAAATAAGAGGAAAGCAAATTCCAAATGAATGGCAGAGAATCTTCCTTAAAAATAAATATATTTGAGGATAGAGCTTGGAGGAGATAGTAGCCTGCCTTGTAAAAGAGGAAGCTTTACTACAGGTAATCCTTGACTTACGACCACAACTGGAACTGAAATTTCAGTCACTAAGCAGGCAATTGTTATAAGAGTCATCAGGTAAGCAGACCCGATTTTACCAGGGCTTTTACTGCAGTTGTTAAGCAAATCCCATGGTTGTTAAGTGAATCACTTAAGCAGACCCAACTTCCTCAATTCTTTGCTTGTCTGTTGTCTGCTGGGAAAGTTGCAAATTGTGATCACTTGACTACAAGATGTGGTAAATGGGAGCCGGTTGCCAGGCACCCAAAACTTCAGTTGTAACTCCAGGGATGGTGCAATGCTTGTAACTTCAAGGGCGTGTCATAAGTCATTTTTTCTGAGGCTGTCATAACTCGAACTATCATTACACAAACGGTGTAAGTCAAGGACTGCTGAATATGAATAATATCTGAATGCAGATCAAGTCTGACTTGGACACGCAGCATCTCTTAACTCTTACTATGTGGTGTTTTCCCTCTCTAATTCTTAAAATAAACACTTGCCTGTGTGATATAGTTGTTAAATTGGGCTAAAGTCTGTAGACATTCCAATAAACCAAAAGAATAATTGCTCTTCCAAATGCTGTACTTGGAAAAAAAAGGCGACATGTTTATGTGCATATTAAACATCCTTTGTTCACCGTGAAATTGTATATCTTGTGTGTTTGAACCCACAGCCAACTCTTTGGAGAAGAAGATGCTGATCAAGAGGTGTCTCCTGATAGAGCTGATCCTGAAGCTTCTTGTAAGTGTGAAATTCTTCTTTGTTCTTGAATACATGAGCCCTTCACTCTGCATGTTGGAGGCCCAGGATCTTTCACTGCTTCTCACCAGGCTTTTCTCCCAGAGGGCCAGCCAAGGCTGTTCCATTCTCCTTGCCACAAAACCATCGCTATCCGGACCATCCAAGCTTAGCCCTTTCCTTTAAAAGGTTTGGATTAAGAAGACTTCGACTTAGAATAACTATGGTCACTTTGAATGTACACTAATTGGCATACATTAAAAGGAAATTTCATTGCATATAGCTTTCAAAAGGCCTCCACCTCCAATATACACTACACAAACATGGCAAGATAAATAAATAAATTACAAAATTATGTATATACCTTCATATATTATTATATAACACAGAGAATAAACACAATCTAGTTCAGATGTATACATGTACATGGCGAGAGAAGCTAATCTTGTGAGTTTACCAGACGGATTGCCTAGGGAACAAAACTGTTACAGCATCTGGTAGTCCTGCTAGAAATACTTGGAAACCTCCTCCCAGAGGGGAGCAACAGAAGCACACCATGAAGTGGGAGTGTGGGATCTCTAACGATGCTTTGAGCACTAAGCACATAGCGCTTATAAGCAGTATCCTGAATGACAGGACGCAAGCTTCCTATAATCTTCTCCACTGCCCTTACCACTCTCTGTATGGACTTTCTATCTGAGGCACTGCTGCCCCCAAACCAAACAGTGATGCGGTTTGTTAAAATTCTCTCTGTAGCAAGTAGCCAGGACAGAAGGAGAGAGATGTGCTCTCCTCATCCGACGCAGGAAATGCAGAAGGTACATGTCTTGAGAATATCTCATATGTCCAGCCAAACTGTTGGAAATCTGAATATCCACCATCACCTGTGGGCTGTCTTCCTAAGGCGTACCTGCTCTTGGCCCAATAAAAGATCTCGGGCAAAATACCTTCGTAATGAATGTGAAATGTTCCATCGTTGACAGGGGAGCCAGCAGAAGCGGAGGCTAGAGCAAGAGCCTCAAATGAGGACGGGGACATCAAGCGCGTTTCCACGAAGGAATGGGCTAAATCCACAGGCTATGATGCAGTTAAACTTTTCACTAAGGTAGGGCAGGCTCCGTGTTTATATCTGCACAAGCTGAAGAAAAACAGAACAGTGGAGTAAATATCTATAATGGACTTATAATCTATAATAGGCCATAGGGCCTATTTGTATAGTAGGAGGTAGTGATGAAATTAAATGAAACACTGTGTCACAGTAGTCATCAGTTTTTAATGTTAAAAAGTTGTACATTTTTTAAAATTTAAAATTGTAAAGCACTTCAGTATATTAATTAGTGAAGTATTCTTCTGAAAGGTGAAAACCAGAGTACAACCCCAGTCCTATATACCCGGTGAATCTATATAGCCCAGCGTGGTTCCGGTGGGGCATTGCCAGTTTTGGTCAGCTGCATTTAAGCTGTTTTGATCAGGGAGATTTAAGAGAAAGGAAGCTGTTTCCATAATGGGGTCCCCAGGGCCAGGGCCCGGTAGAGGGCTGCGGCCTGTTTGGAATCTGGCTGTACAAGTGGCAGGCACACCCCCGTAGCCCCATTTGCACAAGTAGCGGGCACACACGCAAGAAGCTGTGTTTGCCTTGTTCCTTCACTGCCCTCTTCATCCTGCGCTGGTATAGGAATGCTTAAACCCCAAAGGCTCCCAGCGGCATTCACACTCCCCCTGTTGCTTTAGAGGGAGTGCTGTTTTTCATAGCAACAAGCTATATATTGAGACGGGAAAGCTGCTAAAATAGTGAGAAGGGATTATGTAGACAAATGTTTTTATCAGGTGAGGACAACCATTTTTGGTCAGGGGGCCGTACTCTATACCTGAGGAGTTGCAGTGGGATAAGGTGGGGATTGACATGTTTTTATGGGTTATTAGGCCACTTCAGATTATGTTAAACCTTTAGGGTTCACAGATCGAATACAGCACGCTTACTAATTTTGCTCTTTTTATCAAATTTACACAAAATTGCACTCAGCAATTTCAGATGTTTCAGAAATTGACTATTATCAGCAAATGTCAAGATTCAGCGTATATCCTTGAAAGGGCTGTGTTGCTGATACTCCCAAACAGCCCTAACCAGGAACTGTTCATATTTCTAGAAGATAAAGAGCATCACTTAATCACTTTCCTTTCCAATTCTGGTTTTCTAGCTTTTCAAAGATGATATCAGGTATCTGTTAACAATGGATAAGCTCTGGAGAAAAAGGAAAGCTCCTATTCCTCTGGACTGGAATGAAATACAAAATCAAGGTAAGCATTTTTAGATTAAGAGTTGAAAATAATTGAATCAGCCAAACAGTACTTCAATACTGGTCTCCAGTAGAACTGATCTGTGTATTTACATCATTTATTTAGTGCTGATCCCAGAATATTCATTTGAAGGATATGATCATGCCAATTTAAATTTGGCAAGCTGCTCTTTAAATTTCTATGCCATCCAACTCCCAAGGACTTTGAGTGATAACAAATAAGAAAACATCAAAAAAGAAAATACAATCATTTTTACTTTATTTATTTAATGTACACAGCCACCCATCTCACATATGTGACTGGCCAGCATACACACAATCTCACAAAAACCAAACCGTCAAAACAGCTGAAAAACAAAACCATCAAAATACAACTAACCTAGTTAAAAATTATAAATAAAATGTGGGAAAGTACCTTCCATAACTTACAAGCAATTAAATATTGTGCATTCCAAAACTTTAAAACATCTTGCGGGCTCCATACTTCGATTGAATCCCTAATAAAACCAGGTTTTAAGAGCTTCCAGAAGGTCAGTTGGGTTGGAGCCCACCTCGCCTTCAGGAATGATGTTCCACAGGATGGGTACCATGACGGGAAAGGCTCCCCCTCTTGGGTTCCACCAGACGAAGCTCCTTGGCAGGCACAATCCACCACAGGGCCCTTCACTGGACTTGATGTAGGAAGTGGCAGGCCCTCAAATAACCTGGCTTCACGTTGCGTAGGCCCTTAATAGGTCATAACCAGCACCTTGAATTGAACTTGGAAGAAGGCAAGCAACCAAGGCAGCTTGTGAAGCAGAGGGATGACATGTACGGTGCTAGGATTATGCATAACTGCCTAAGCCATTGCATTTTGTAGCAGCTGAAGCTTCTGGATGGTCTTCAAGAGCTGCTCCATGTGGAACATATTAGAGTAGTCCACTTGGGAGGTGACCATGGCATGAATGACTTAGGATAGAGCTGCCCGATCTACATCTCTTTCACCGTATTACATAATAACATGCGATGTAATATTTAAGAATTAATGTTAAATGCTCTTGAGTGCAAACTGCTATTGTTGCCCAGTGATCATAGTGAACAACAAACACCCTCTTATAGAGGGCATAGAGAATGGCCTTGAAGGACAGAAAGAAGAACTTCTGCTTGTGCAGTTGCACAAAGGCTGTCCTAGCGACACTTGCTCCTCAAGCCAGAGCCATGAGGCCCAAAGGACCCCAGATTGGACACTGGGTCTGTTTGGGGTAGTGCCACCCTATCCGCACCAATGATGGCCTAGGCCTTCAACTGACAGGCCCCAAAACAAAATGACTTGGTCTTGTCAGGGTTGAGCACCCAAACTTATACAGCCTCTCGAGACAGGTCATCAACAGCACTGTTTAATTGGCCATGGGTAAAGTGGGGGCCCAGGGAGTCATCCCCTCAATCAACATTGACTGGAACCAGCCCCAGAGAAAATGAGAATTACTGTAAACAGTGTTTCCAGTCCCTAACCCACGGAGCTGGCTCAAGAATAGGGATAGGATAGCATAGCATAGCATAG
>AZIM01003213.1:43608-54715 GCA_000516915.1 Ophiophagus hannah | reverse complement strand
GTGACCATTCAAAATTACAACATCACTGAAAAAAGTAACCTATGACCATTTTTCGCACTTAAGACAGTTGCAGCATCCCCATGGTCACGTTATGGTAACAGGCTCACATTTATGACAGTTGGAGTGTCCCAGCATCGTGTGCATCCCTTTTGTGACCTCCTAACAAGCAAAGTGTCGAGCTCTAAGTTCACTACGGAGCCCATCAGCTGCGAACACACCTCGCAGCAAGTCAGCTGGCCGAGTTCGCTACGGAGCCCATCAGCTCCGAACACACCTCGCAGTAAGTCAGCAGGCCGTGGAGAATGTTACCTTATCTCTGCTGCCACTGGATCTGTATTTCTGCTTGCATGCTGGCCGATGGTGTTGAGGGTCGCTTTGAAATGATGTCAGCAGAGCTGTCGGCTGCAGGATGGAGTCTGAAGCAACTGCAGGGCTGGAAAGCCATTTCCAGCCCCGCAGTTAGTGTGGGTCGGAATAGGTTAGGAATGTAGACATGTTATAGGGTTAATAGCATTTAGGGATAATGGGTTAGGCGTGGCCAGAACTAGAACTGCGTATAGGCCTGGGTGTGGTGGAGTGTGTTTCATGATAATGGTAATATAAGGAAAGGGAGCAAACTCAAACCCAACGCTAACCTTGCCTGGCTTTTAGCCTTTCTTGTCAGATAAGAGTACTTGTTGTTTGCTGATCTAATGAATAAACCATCATTGCACTACAAAGGAGCTGGAGTTTGTATTCATTTCAGGACAAATCTTCAATACTCAAGGACTGGCTGAGACAAAGTCAATGGGAAAACCAGATTCACTTAACAACCATCTTACTAACTTAACAACTGCAATGATTCACTCATCAATGGTGGCAAGAAAGATCATAAACTGGGTCAAAACTCACTTAACAAATGTCTCAGTTAGCAACATAAATTTTGGGCTCAATTGTGGCCGTAACTTGAGGATTACCTATAAATGTTAGGACCATTACATCATGTGAATATTTTCCAATTCTGGTGTCAGCAATTGGTGCTATCAGTCAGTTGCCAAGAGCCTGTATTATCAGGTGTATATTTTATTGCTGAAAGAAAAACTACATCCAAATGGCACCTCTGCAATGGTTGGCCATAGCTAACACCAATCACTTAATGCATTTAATGCTGTGTCATTAAAAAAAAGTCATTCCAAAATGACTTCTTGGAATCCAAAGGCATTGTTCAGAACCTTGGCTGATGAAGGGACAAGGAAAATAGGCACCATGGAAGTGGAATGAGAATTGACAACACATTCCAGTGCTACAATTTAAAAAGGGAACAATTTAAAAACTCATTGGCAGTAAAAATAGAAGACAATTGGGACTGGCTAAACCGCCTGACAAATTCTAGTCCACGGGTGTCAAACTTGATCACGTCACGTGATGTATTGTGACATATCACGATGCTTTTTGCCTTTGTGGAGCTGGGGTGGATGTGGCCTGTGTGTGACGCATCTAGCCCGTGGGCTGCCAGTTTGAAAGGCCTGTTCTGGTCTGTCTGGATGCTTTCGATCATGAGCTCATAAATACAAAACACAATGGGCCTTGGATCATTCCTGAAGCCACTGAATATATGTACACCTTTCTTTTACAGGTAGTCCTTGACTTAAAAGTAATCATTAACATTTATTTGCCATCCAAACAGCCACTGAATGGGCATCATAAAATTTGTGCCATCCTTTTCTTGGTCAGATGACCACATTTCAGGTGCTTGACACCTGAAATTTATGACCAGTCCCCCAGTGCCCTTGATTATGTGATCGCCACTTGCAGTCTTCTCTACTAGCTTCTCCAGAAAGTCAAAGGGGAAGCTGGCAGGGAAGGTTTCTAAATGGAGAGGTAGAGGGTTTGAGATGCATTCCCCCAACACACCAAGGAATTTTCCTTCTATTCCCCCTCCCCACGCAGGGAGAGGGAATCCTGGTGCACACTGGAGGAACAAACCTGGCAAAAATGCTAGCCAAGTTTGCATTCTGAAAGTTTCTGAGCTTCAGTATTTCAAAACTCCAGAATTTCATAATGCTGAGACCCAGAACTTTTCAGAATGATAGCTTCACTAGTGTTTTGTCCTCCAGAACAGAAAAAAACTAGAAAATTCACAATGGAACAGAAAAAAACAAGCAATTCTCACAATGGTTTGGAAGACCCCTTCTCCAAATCACTCATTTTGAACAAAGAGACTTCTGATCCATCACAAGAATGGGCCTGTATGCAGGATGGAAGTGGAGTTGGAAAGCTAAGTGGATCCAGTTGTGGTAGGGAGGGGAAAGGGTCCACATATCAGAATGGACCTAGCTAGGTCTTTCAGCTCATGGCAGGCAAGGGGAAGAGCTTGGATTGCAGTCCTTGAGCAAGCGGTCATAGCGGCTCATTGCTTAATGAACACAAAGACTTATGACAAAATTCCTAGGTTCAATCATGGCCCTAAGTCAAGGACTCCCTGTGATAAGGCATTCTTTATAAAATCCATGAATCCAAATCCCTAGCTATAAAAAGCAGCTTACTGAGAAAAGTGGAACACAGTATTATGGGAAGCACAGAACAAGGCAATAGTCACACAGAGATGCGATCTTAGGCTTCAGAACTTCTTCAAAGCTCATTGCAGACAGAAGAGGTAGAGGAAGATGATCCTGATGTTCTGATGTTTGAATTATGTATGTCAGGCGAGACAACCTCCCTCCTCTTTCTCCTCCTCCTCCTTTTCCTTTGCATTGTATTAAACTCATTTTATAAATTTTAGAAAAGAACAAAAGCCAGATTCTTTCAGAACAGTGGATGCTTCAGGAATGATTTATTGCCAATCAAGAAAAAACGCTCCATCTCTGCTGATACGGGTCTAGCCAGCAAATCAGAAAAGTATTTAGTGAATGAGTTTACTTTCCCTAACTGCAGTGTGGTTTAATGGCAAATGTGCTGACTAATTTTCAGAGGTTGTGTCATTGTTTTAAAAGGATTATGTGGGAGATGCACTTAAAAAAACAAAACAGAATATGCCTAGTAGGAACACTCAGCATGGAAGCAACTAATTAGATGCTTACATTGTTGTTCTGCTGTACCTTTTACACACACACACACACACACACACACACACATCAAAAAGGGATTTGTCACATACTGGTTTATAATGTAAGCCTGAGCATGTTGGGATTTCTACCAAATTCTGCAGTCCTTAGATGATGGATCTGGATGAGAGATTTATGCTGAGAGCTCGATAGCCTGCCTAGAGTTGTTACAGGCAATGAAGTTGTAATTGGCCTGAGGTACAAATGTTCGTATTTTTCAGACTCATGTTGGGCAAAGAAGTTTTGAACATTAGACACCCTAGTAAGATAGAAAGCAAGAATGCTTATCTCCTCAGACATTGCTAATTCTATTATGCTGTTACCAAGAATCTTAAACCCTCAAGTGGTTTTAAGAAGGATGAAATGTCATGAAAAACTTAGCAGGCTTGAGAAAGCAAGAAGGCTACAGATTGAGAGGGGTTCCCCCCCCCCTCTGTTCTTCCACTGAGAAAGGGAATTTGAGACTGTCAATTAACAAATTAACTTTGTTAATAACTTTTCACAAATGTCTTTCTGGCCTGCAAAGAAACATAAAGTTAGAAAGGCAGTAAAGAGGTACATTAAGATAATTAGAGCAATGTTATTGTTTTTTTCTCCCCAGTTCATTTTAAATATCATGCCCAGTAAAACTTCAAAAGAAGGAGTTCAAAATTTGATGTTGAATAAAGCTTATAAAACAGCACGTCGTTTCTGTGACATCTATTTTTTTATTATGGATAGAGGACAATCTTTACTGGATTGCTCTTCTCATTTGCCATTGAAGGCAAGATATGCTTTCCTTCAGCCCCTAGATCAGGAGTCCCCAGCTTATGGGCCACAACCCACTACAGGGCCATTGCCTATCCAGAACCAGGCCATGTGAATGGCAGCCTGGCATGTGCACAGCCCCACTCACACAAGACGCAGGCAGTTGCACTCCCATCCCCACTCATGGGAGCAGCAGGTAGTGGTACTGACAGCCCCATTTGCATGAGCTACTCACACAAATGAAGCTGTGCACACCTGTGCTGGCCCCTCACACGAAACCATCCCCTCTTCTCCCCTCCGCACCGGGCCTCCAATCCAGAAAGATTGAAGAACACTGCCCTAGATGGTAGTGGGGAGCAACCCCAAAGCAATTTAGAGGCTGTCATGCAACAGTCAATAGGAACTCCATGCATTTTAAAACAGAAGAGGCATAGATGCGAGCAATGGGCTCCTTATATAGTGAATAGAAGAAGGATTTCTTGGTAAACCCACAATAATCCCTACTACAGTATGACTGGAAGATATCCTAGGAGATTTTTAAGAATTATGTCCCATGATGTTGAGAACTGCTCATTGAGTGGGCTTTGTCAACAAGCATTGTTTGGAGTAGGATTCTTTGGCTAAGAAAGCATCAGCGCTGACCTGTAAATTAGCATCTGACTATGGCTTAGGTCTGTGTTGCTGCTCAGTAGAAAACAAATGGAAAAGACAACCAAGATGACTACTGTATAGACATTGTGAAAGGGTTGTAATAGTCACTGGGGGGCAGCAGCAGGCTGCCTGCTTTGGCAGGAAGCTCTGCAGATTCAGCTCCATCTGACAGTTGTAATAAAGGATATCTTGTGATCAAAAGAAGCTTGGTGGAAAGTAATAGTCTGATCACAGTGCCAGCTTCAGAACTTTGAAGTGGAATTTGATGGCACTCTGAGCATCTAGCTCAGAGCATCTGTTTCTTGTGGGGAAACAAATTAATGTACTCATAGACAAAATTATTGTAGACATAGATCTTGAGCCTTGTGGCAGATAGACTTGACATCAATATGGGCTATGTATGCAGGACCATGATTCTGGAAACATCACACAGACCTTTCATGACCTATAAAGCTACCTGCTCACTGGTCCATAAGACTGCCTGCTCTAAGCTATGAATAGCTATTTATTTTCTGGGTAAGAAATTTTATGTCCAGTAATCAAATGGAACTCAAATGAAAATATGCTGGAACTTCTACCACCGTATGGAGCATCCACACCACTTCTGATTTAATTCTATACATGCTGTGCTATGAAACAATAAAAGATAGGCATAGCCCTTAGTGAGGGCAAATGTGGAATATTCTTTGAAATAATGGGATGGAAGTAAAAGAAATCATGAACCTTTCTGAATAAAATTATTGTTGATCTGATGGTTTGTTCTAAGTATTATCTCCCAGTGACTTTGTTTCTCAGTCTGTTTCTCATTCATTAATATCCTAATCAACATTCTTTGTGTCTGAATGTTTTATGGCTGAGCTAAAACTTCATTTTTTCTAAACTGCTTTACCTAATGCCATTTTCTTTCTGTTTCAATGACATCTGAGGCCGTGGATCTCAGCATGGGGAGCTGGAACTGTGATATGAACTGAGTTACTTTATGATTCTTGTAATGTGAAGAGGTCTACTGATGGACTTTGAACCCCAATGATTTCTACAAATACCTGTTATTGCAGACCCCATTTTCCTAAATCCACATCCAAATAATAAGCAAGAGCTCTTGAAATGAAGGAACTATGGATATCTTTTGTTGACAAATATAGAAAAAGTTGTCCATTCCACTATCCTAGAGGTCTTCCTTAAAGGAATTTGAACTTTGCTGCTCATTGTCCTGCCATGTGTGTTCAGGCTATATAGTTGCCTGGTGAACAGCTAGCTAATTGCACCAGGAAGCCCACACAATGGATACTTCCATCCCAAAAGACCAGGATGGGTGTGAAAGTCTATAGGCTTTGATATCTTGGATATCAGCCATGCAAAGGAGTGAGATCTAGATTAAATTGGACCATGGCTCAGCTTTCCATCAGATAATTCTTAACTGGGCAGTAACATTTCTACCATAAGTTGAGAATGGGTCAGATATTTTACTGTCAGGAATGTGGAATTGGTGAATTATCCTGTAGATCCAGACATGCTAGACCCTAAGCTAAAGAACTTGTAATGTTGCACAAAATAAACCTATAATTCATATTACAGAACCCAGAATAACACCCAAGTAAACCTTCTATTAGTAGAACTGGCTTTACAGCCTTGTTAGCAAGCAGATGTTAGATGACTCAAACATTTCTGAACTACATCTTGAATTTCTATAGCATGACTATGAAAAACTATATGGAACACTTAGGTATTCATAGTTGTGTAGGATAAACAAATAAACAAATCCCTACTGATGGATATTGGTAGTTATGGCTGTTTAGCATCTCTCCTCCACTTAGGGATGCTATAAATGGAGTGGCTACGACCTGCTACTGCATTTGCTGCAGGAAATGAATCAGAAAGGCATAAAGTTGGGTTCTAATGAGGTTCTGGCATGCTCTCTCCTCCCCTCCCCTGTTCTCTTTCTTTCTCAGAGGTGACTAAATATTCTGGGCAGCTAAAGCTGTGAGTTTGGGAAGCACACCTCCAAATAATATGTTTCACAAAATTTCTAACCTGGTAGTATTAATTTAGTGATACTGTCCTAGAGAATAAAATCACTCATCTTTTATAACCATTACTCTTCTTTTAGGAACAGATTTGTTGACTTATTGATCTAACATTTTAAATAATATATTTCCCCATCTCAGTTTCTCAACTGCTCCACCATTTCATCTACCAAAGAGGAAATTGGCTTAAGTTGAGAGGTATTGATTTAGAGCCAGAAGTTGCGTTTTCATTCTGATACAATGGTTTATTTAGTTTCTTTATTGCTTGGAAAACTTGAGGGTTTACGCCCTTTCTTTTATAAAACTGCAGTTTTTTTCCTCAGACAGTCCTATTGTAGTAATGGAGTTTAATTACATAATAAACAGTTCAGGACTTTTGCTTTCATTTCTGCTATCAAAAGATGACATTAAAATATTAAGAGTTGGTATTATATTAGAATTTCATATTAGCTAAGGTTATTTTTCTCTCTTCTTGACTATTCATGCATGCAATTTATTTACATAGTTGCCTTTACCTATCCTAAGGAAGTACAACTACTTGATCACATAATTGTAATATCCCATACAAATAGACCAACTTCTGGACTTCATGCAATTCAAATGTCCATATGGCTTTCTTCAACTGATATCCTCCTTCACTAAAAATATTGATACAACCAGGATTTCTCACAAGATCAACTCATTCATATATTACTAAAGTAAGGCAGAAGCTACAGCAACATAATACTGCACAAAATAAGCTAATTAACTCTTTTTCCAAGACTTTGGTCTATAGCAGGGGTCGGCAACCCATGGCTCCAGAGCTGTATGCAGCTTTTTTGGCCCTTTGCTGCAGCTCCCTGTCGGTTGATCCCACCACTGGCTGGCTCTGCCCCCCCCGCTCCCAGTCACTCCTTGCCTGGCCTGAGAAGGTAAAGGCGAGAGCAAAGCTGTCAAACTTGCTGTCAACCCCCAAAATGGCAAGCCTCTGAGAAGCCATCCTAGGGTTGACATTCAGGGAGGGGAGGCTGCAAGGGCATGACTGAGAGCTGCGCTGATCAGCTGGGAGACGGCAAATGGCTCGGCTGCGCTGATCAGCTGGGAGACCGATGGCAAATGACTCAGCTGGGCGTTGGAGCAAATCAGCTGGGAAGCAAAGTGGTGACCAGCTACAGTGTGGAGAGAAGACCAGCAGCTGAGTGTCGGCCTAGAAAGACACAGAGAGAGAGAGAGACAAGAGGCAGAGGGAGGGAGGGAGAGAGGGGAGGGGGGGAGGGGAAGGGAAAGAGAGAGATGTGAACANNNTGGGTGTGGCAAGAGGTGGCTGAGAGGGGAAGGATGAGTCGGGGGCCAGGTGTGGCAAATAATTTAACAACCAATTCTCTGCCCTAATTACCAGCTGGGTAGATCATGTGACTGGGTGGGAATGAGTGATGTTGAGTTGGCCACCCAGTCACACAGATTGTTAAATCATTGGCTCCTAGTGTTATGTTTTCTGTGAGAAATGGGTCCAAATGGCTCTTTGAGTGTTTAAGGTTGCAGACTCCTGGTCTATAGCATTGAGCGAAAAAGATGATGACTTTATAAACCACAAATCAATGCTTACATATTAAGGATTAGAAGAAAATCCATTTAAATTGTTTTATTGATGTAACTGCAATTAGTGTACCTCTCTGCTCTCTGTAAGTTCCCTAAATCCATTCAAGAGGATCAAGGGAACTATTAAGACAGACACCTTTGATATTACATTAAATTTCAGCTCAGAACTGCACTGTTACATCAGTGAGATATTTGAATTGTTACTGTGATGTTTTCCCCTCTTTGTCTGAATTATCAATATTCTTTTCTTCTCCAGAAAAGTATGACACTTCAAATTTCATGTCATTTCTATGCTTTTCCCGCTCCCTTTTGTGCTATGCCATTTAGGCAGAAATAGACCAGGTTGAAATTGTGTAGCTTGTCTTGTTGATTGTGGTAACTCAGCAGGAGTAGGAAATCATCTGCATGTCCAACTTTGTGAATAGGACAGCTAGCAGAAACTACCCTTCATCAACTATTTCACAGGATCAGAATAGGTTGTTGATTCATCTTGTCCTTAAAACATGTCAGATTTAGCTACCTAGACTTAATGGGAAACTTAATCTTTGAAGATTATTCAGCCACAGCATTTTGTCATTTTCACTGAATTGGTTGGGGCTGCACTTAGTCTCCAAGGAGGCTAATCAATGGATGATCTGATCACATGTCTTTTAGGGCATGGCTGTCAAATTCGATTGCATCATGTGATGTATCACAAGATACCATGACGTTTTTTGCCTTTGCAGAGCCAAGGTGGGTGTGTCCTGCATGTGATGCATCAGGCCTGTGGGCTGCCAGTTTGACACCCCTTTTCTAGGGTATTAACCTAAGTAAAGTAACAATAGGAAATTCAGTTCATAATCTTGGGCATGGGCAAATAAGAGTATATTTTAGAGCAGTTGTTTTTTCAACTTGGCAAGTTTAAGATGTGTGAATTTAAACTCCCAGAATTCCCAGCTGGCTGGGGAACTCCAGGAGTTGAAATTCTCACATCTTAAAGTTGCCACACTGGTTTGGAGGAAAGGAAAAGAAGTGTGATTCCATCACAATGATGTATATGATTCTTGGAGCCTTTTCAGTAGATGCCTAGGATAAAGAGCAAATAAAGTTGTTAAATGAGCAGCAAGCAACAGGAACTGGTGTAATTGCCCTGGAAATTACTCAATACATTTGTTGGCAATGAGAAAGATTGGATGTAAATGCATGTACAGTATATGAAGCAGTATCTTATTCTGTATTCTTATTCAATTTCATTGTACACAAATGTACAAAAGGTTTGAATTTGTACACATATCATTGCCTTAAAAAAAATCCACTTTTTTGCTATTGGTCCTAAATGCCAAGTGCCCTCTATTCCCAACACAGTTGTATGAGTTCTCATCTTTCTCTTTCATCTTTTGGACTGCCTTCAGTAGTTAACAATTACTTTTAAATTTTGACATACTCTCTTATTATAGCACCATTTCTGAAAATAAATCTTATCTTTCTTGCTCACTGAATACAGGTACTCTTTATATAGGTACTCTTATTTCCTAAATAATTGGAAGTTACTCATGCAATGTTCTTTTTTGTTTTGGAAATGTGCTGGTATCTGAGTCAACTTCTTGATTCAAAGACATTTGGTAAGGTACAATGAGTAAAGAATAGGCTTCTTTGGAACAGAATTCCTTGTCAGATTGGCTTCCACTCTTTTATGGTTTCTCAAGAACTATTAAAACCTGGTTTCTCTGGAGACCCTTGAAATAGTGGGTGGAGAGGAGGACCTTCCTGATATGGAGTGAAAGTTACAGCTGTTTCTTGGGATGCTGTTGCTTTCTTCTGTTGGTTATGAGAGTTTCTGGTTTAATGTTATGTTGTGTTTTATGACTGCTTTGATCCTGTTTGCAAATAAGGGTGCACACAAAAAAATGGAAAACCACTGTTTAGAAGACATTGTTGAACAAATCTCTTTACATAACAAACAAATTAATTTTCCTTCCCTTATATGAAACAGAAAATAAAATTTCCACAAAGAACATACTCCTTTCAGTCAGACATCTCAAAGAGTTTTTTTAAGATTATTTTTTGATGGGAACAATGCATCAACTGCTTAAATGAAGGAGGAAAATAACATGAAGTTGAACATTGTTATTAAATGTCTCATTTCAATATCATATATCCAATGCAAAATATTTCACACTTTTGATATCTAGTTGGCATGGTTGCCTGATCCATACATAGCTGTGAATGATTTCATATGCAAGTTCCTTCACAAGCACGATTTAACATTAAGAGCACCAACTTCCCTCTAGTTTGTTGCCAAACTGGTCCTGATTATGTACAAAAAGTCTGTAATAAATTAAAGTTGAATGTATTAGTCTTTTTCTCTACAATGCAATCCTGTGCATATATAATTTGAACTAAAACTTCCTGATTTCAGTAGAGTTCCACTGGTTAGAAAAATATGACATCTCCTTGGATACAAACTAATCTCCTGTTTTGAGATAAGAATTTTTAAAAAGGCTAACAATCTTAGGTTATTTATTTATTTACAAAATGTATATTGCCAACCCACTCATGATGACTTCAGGTAGCTTACAGAAATAAAACCCTAGATACAAAATCCAATAAACCCTCCCCACACACACACACATACACACTGCCAAAAGCAATCAAACAAACCATTTGATGGGTTCTTTATCACCCTAGGTCCCTAGGACCCCCAGCAAACCCATGTCTTCAGAACCTTTCAAAAGAGTATAAAGGTGGGAACCATCTCCACAAGTATGATATTCCAGTGGGAGGAATCCAAGTTCTGTCTTCTTTTATGCACTTTTGTGGAAAAGAAAAAATTTTAAGATAACAGCTACCATATGATGATTTCATAGTTTTTTCTTCTTGAAGTCTGGAGACTCTCAGGCATTAAATCATAACAATATGGAGCATATAAATGATATTTTTATGTGCATTGATACACTTATTCTGTCACTGAAACAAAAGCAGAAATAGTCTTTAATAACAATCATTCTTAGGGGTCATTAGCATAGCATAGCATAGCATAGCATA
>AZIM01003212.1:109624-120343 GCA_000516915.1 Ophiophagus hannah | reverse complement strand
GAAATTGAGTTTGACACCCCTGGTCTATGTTTTTCTGCTCTGCTTTTGAAGAACACTTTTCTTTGCTAAGCTGCCTGTAGTTGCCCATTTGAGATAGTTGTCTCCAGTTTGTGGCAGGCCAACCCCAGGAGCTCATTGCCTGCATTACACAGCAACAATGTCCCTTCAGTTGAGTCATTATTTGCTGCAATCTGTAATACCTTTTATAGCTTCCTTGATTCAAAACCCAGCAAAAAAAAATGATTTAAAAAAAAAATTCTATTGCACTTTCCCTGATTATCCTTTTTTCCTTTTATTGTTTTTTTTTTATACCATTTCAAAATGCAACACTTAAAAAAAAAAAAGCGCAAGCAACAGTGGGGCACTTAGGGAAAGAACAATGGAATTTTTTTTAAAAGGCACATTTTTACCAGGATTTGAACCAGGAACAAGGCAAAAGTTATAGCTACTGTGTTATTATGATATGACAGCCAATGGCAAGGATAACTAAAGCTTTAGAAAGAAACAGGGCAATAACACAAATTTGGTTTTTTTTAAAACTTGTTTGTCGTGACTTGCATGTTTGATCTTTAAATTTCTATATATAACTAGTTTAGTGTATATGTAAATATAGATGCACAAATGAACACAGCTTGCTGTATATATCTATACGGAGGTGGAACGAGGAAGATGTATCTTAGTGTGGATGGAATTTCCTTGAGCCAGCTCACTGTTAAGCTAGCATAAATATAGCCATTTCCATACAGTTTCTGTATCTACCTTTACAACTTCCCAATATTTCCCATCTTAATAACGATCATTTAGCATCACTAAAGAATTGTTAGGGCTGTTCATCGTATTGCTCAAAAGCATGTTTTAAGTCATATGCTTCCCTGGCTTCTCCAACGCGTGCAGCTTTTTATCCCAACCATTTGCAACTCAAGGAAACCCAGCTAAACCGGAGGTCAGTTGGCTTTTTGGGGACTACATTCAGCCGAGTGGGTATGTTAGGTGTGCAACAGTGATTCAGCTGATTGCAATGGTCTATGACATGAGAAGAGAGCCTTGCAGAAACTAGAGTTTTTCTATCGGACTTGTCCCGACTTGGCCATTTAGGAAAAAAGAGCCTTCGACTGCATTCGTAGTGAAAGGTATACTTTTACTAAAGCCCAGTGGTTACAAGATAAAAAAAGCCAGATCTGAGGTATGGGTGTGAAAACTGTCACCTTACTTTCCCCTTTCCCAGGTCTTTCCCCCCACCTCCCATTATCTCCCTAGTGTCCAATTGGATTCAAACAAATTGTTTTGGTAACAGTTCTGATGCTTGGCATGGTCTGTGATGGTCCCCATCCCATTTCCATGCTTGTGACCTTGGGGTCAACCAGCCAATGTCTCTGGCAGGCATCATAGTGATTTTGGTTTCTTGTCTTCCCCCTCACTAGCTTCCCCCTCCTCACTCAAGTTCATGGCAGTCTGGCATCAGTGAAGCAGTGATAGGGTGAAGCAGAATGGCAGCACTGACATTTTCGCTTCATTGTCTGATTTCCAACTTTTCTCTCTCTCTTTATCTATCTATCTATCTATCTATCTGTGTGTGCGTGTGTGTGTGCATATATGTAAATGTATATAATCTATCTATCTACCTGCCTACCTTTCTAGCACTTCAAATAAAACAGCACTCTTTCTATCATTCTTGTTTATCAGTCAGAATTTGTTTGCTCAGTATTAGAATATAAAATGCTTTCAGCTTTTTGACTCTGAGGCAGGCCAAGTGTTCTGTAAATAAAATTATTTAGAGAAATCTTATTGTCTTAGTAACATAGCTCACGTATTGATAGCTATCAAATAATTGGATTTTTTTTTCTACCCAAGAATATTGTTTTGCTGCAAACAGCTACTTATTTGAAATCTGCTCAAAAACCATTAACTATGTTCACATATTTCTTTTAAAACAAGCCGGAAACAAGACTATTTTCTAAACTTTTAAAGTTATTCTTGCTTGCACTTCTGTAGACTGGTTACCTGACTGGGATACAAAACAGGTTATGATTAAGCCAGAAATTCATTGACAAAATGTGTACTATTTAGTTTACTAAGGCTGGGTGAAATTTCACTGTAGAGCTATGAGTCTATTAAGTTGTTCCATCACCGTGGAACATGGAACCTCATTAGTTGCTTTTGACTTGATGTTGCTATTTGATGGGCTTTTCACACACATAAGCACATTGTATTAATTTACTAACATTTAAACAATTAAATTTAGTTTTGTCCTGACTTCATCCATCTCTACCCAAGTCTTCAAACCACAAAGCGAAAATAACTTTAAAATAAAAAGCAATCCTAAAATGTTTTATTAGGAATTCTATTTCAAAAAAATACATGGTTATGTAGAAGGCTCAGGAAAAGAACAACAGTAATAAAAATAATACTACTGAAAACCTATTCACAATTGGGGGGAAATTTCCCAGGGTTTGAACCAGGAACCTTCTTTATAAACGGCAAGAATTGTGGCTACTGTTTTATTATAGCATTCGTGGTATGGTAAGGTAATCAAAAAACAATAGGAAAACAATGCACTTTTCTAAAAATAAACAGGATTAAATTATCCCTTCAAACCTCCAGAATAATGTAAAATCAAAGAGAACAAGATATAGAGTAAGTATTGTAAAATAAGATATGAGAATGTATTAATATAACATGAATTGGAATTGGATAAGATAAGCTTAATATTTAACAATAATAAGGATGATGCAGTATGAAACTAAACAAATATAATGAACAGGTAACTATGGTCATGTTTGTANTTCTCTATCAAACCTTCAATGAAAATATCTGGCAGGGAATCCCCTGATATAGGAAGCACCAAGCAAAGCCCAAATATGTAAAATAATGGTTTTAAACTAACATTTTAAACAATTATTTTAGGCTCCTTGCTGAAAAGTTGTTAGCATGTACAGAGGTGCTGTCAGGGAATTTTAAAAAAATCAAAATGGATTCCTCGGTGATAAAATCGAAGCCCTACTCTTTTTAATGTATGGCTTAGATTTTTGAACAAGTGTGTAAAAAGGGGCTAGCTTTGCATAGTTGAACCAACATCTTGAACTTTTTTTTTTTGCACCCCTATGTATTCCTGTGACAGAAAATCTGGTAAATTTTTTAATATTTTTAAAACTGAGAAAAAGTGGGGCCTTTCTCCATAAAAACTGATAAAGCAACCTAGCATCCTCCAGCTCTGTTGATGCTTCTAAAATCCCTGTTTCAGCAGAAATTTATCTTTGAAAATGGAAGTTGAATGGATGGTGCTATAAAATCCATCCTGCGTTTTCCTTCTCAAAAGACTCCATGGTTAAAATTCAGTGGTAACTTTGGAGTGTTTTGAGAGTATGGTTTATTTCTTTGCATAGATGAACCGTGGAATTAATTTCTACCCAACTGGCTTTCCATTTCTCTTTTTATTCTTTTAAGAAATTCCACAGAATAATGTATTTGACATTAAATCGTTCTGCTGTATGTAGATCATTTAAAAAACAGAGCTCAGCTTCCTGTGTGATTCAGTAAAGTTATTGAAATCAATATGGCAATATTTGGGAAGTGAAAAATAATGAAAATTAAATACTTATAAAGAACAAGAATAACATATAATATTAAAGCATAAAATTACCTTGGTATTTTGGAAAATTGGAATGTGGCTCATAGAAGACTTTTACTTAGTAAGGTATATATTATGTATATAAGCTTGCCTAAATGTTTAAGGAGTTTTAAATTTGAATTTTAAATTAACGGAAATTACTATGTCACATTTTTTTAAAAAAAAGAACTTTTCTTTCTCAGAGAGCATTGCCTACCCCGATTTGTTTGCAAAGTGTTGCCTTCCCAGATGTATTCCGAGGCTATTTTTGTGCCTATTAGTTACACCTTTTCTCAAGGAACTCAAAATATCTTTTGTAAGAATGTGGCCATTGTATTGCTACAGTAGTTGCCCTATGGAATTGGTTAGGCCAAAAGGCAATACCTGGTTCAGAGTCTCCCATAGAGTTTCCAAAGTTTCCCCAGGTTTTATCCAACAGCTTAATGACAATCCCAAACACACAGTGATATATTTGTACTGTATTTGTTGTATATAAGGGCCAGCACTAAAGACAAAAGAATTTTTTGTCTGTGCTGACATTTCTAAACCACGCATTTGTTTAAAAGAAAACCAAAGTAGCTTTCTTTTTTCTTTTTCAAGTTTAATCTTCTTATAAGGCATTTCAAGGGAAGAAGCTGATTAGCTAATATTATACTGTATATCTTACTGGGAAGCTGCTGAAAAGCTACAATGATCCTAAGCTTGAAATCAATTTTCTTAAGTTATGTTCGATATTGCAGATGGAATATAGGAAGCAGGATTTGAAATTTTAAAATACAATCCAAAGGCTATTTTACCAAAGAGCATGTTTCATTGATCTATGGTAGTGACATCTGAATAAATGTCCTCGGGCTGCTACTGCAACTATTATTTTTAAATTAAAGAGGTACCTCGGTACTCAACTACTTCAAAATTCATCAAATTTGGTACTCAATGCATTTTAAAGCAAAAATCTTGTCCTGGTACTCAATTTTTTCCCAGTACTCTACACGCAAGGTAGAACTTGCTGGCATCCGCTGCCTCATGACTCGTTACTCCTTCCGGCTGAAATAAAGAGTTATGTGGTAGGTCGCATGGTTTGCTCTGTATTCATTGTTTTTAGTACTCATTGTACCTCCTGGAATGAATCCTGGGTGAGTAACGAGGTACTACTGTATATTGTATTTATGGATTCTGACTGAGTCAATAATTCTTACCAGTTGCTAGTCTTCCCCAGTGTTCCCCAGGATTCAACATAATCTGTGATCCTGAGGTCTCCCTTGCTGGTTCTGATTTGGAGAGATTGTATACCTTCCCCTGCATCAGTTAAGGATGGAGTAATTTCACTGAGACAGAATTGTTGGATAAACATTAAACAGGTACCTCCCAGTGTCATGGCTGGGAGAAGAACAGTAGTACTGACTTGAAAAGGCAGAAGTAAAAACTCCAAGACAGTCCTTTAAATCCAAGGACAGTTATATTCTGCAATAGACAGAACTGTGTACAGGGGACTTCCTTCTGGTCTGCAGTAAAGTAACCTACTATAATAAGTCTGTGAAGTTTCTGCTTTTTTAAATGAGCATGACATTGAGTTTTGGGAGAGTTGAGATTTATTACCATTCCCATGTGAAATCTGATATTGTGGTCAGAAGTAGGTCTTAATGAACAAGAGAAACAAAGAGCAATGTTTTTTATGCATCTGGGAGAGATCCTCTCTGGAGATTGGAATTTGCTGAAGTCAGATGAGAAGTCAAAGGAGGACAATGACAAAATAAGCTTTGTGCCATTACAACACACTCTGTCCCTTTTGCATATGCACTGTGACACTACACGTACACACCAAAGATACAGAGTTGCACCATAAGTTTAAATTGTTTGAATACTGGAAATGCTTGTGACAGAAGTACTCAAATGTGTCCATCCTCCAATATTTTCAACCTATATATTAGCATATATGTTCAAATTCTCTCTCTATCAAAACCGGTGTAACTGTTTCATTCTAACTTATAATATGATATGTCNCATACTTTGAAATGAAACTCTTGCATTCTAAACTTTCATTTGAAAGTTAGTTTCAAGTCACCTCAGAGTTGTTACCTCAGTCTACACATCCACCATATATGATTCTGGCTTAAAATTGTGGATGGAATCAAACTAATATTGACCGGGTTCAACAAGTATATCTCTAGCAAGATGGTACTATGTTTAATATTGCATATGGGAGGTCATTTACAAATGTCTTTCATCTGAGCCAAATTTCAATCTCCTATTGTTTGTCCAAAACAGATAATAGTGGAGAAGGAAACATTGAAATAACTTGATAGTGGAATTATTGTTCCGTTGCACAGTCAGCCAGATGTTCAGACTGGATTTGGCATTTTTGTCTACCTATCGAGTTCTTCCCAAGGACCCAGGATAGGCAGATTTGGATGTTTGATGGTGTTACAGATATGGTTGCATGATGGAAGCTGTTCCAAGTAAAGCTGCCTTCTGCTATTGACTGATAGTGAATGTGTCAATGCCAATAGTGTTCAAGTGGTGCTCAGCTGCTTTGGGATTGCATTCAAGGCACCTGTTACTATTAGTACTAGCTTTCCTTTCCTTTGCCAAAGTCATTCTATTTTTATTTGCAGGTCTTTTATTTTACTATCTTCTCCAGTTCTTTCTCTTCTGTTCTGCTGTCCCCAGGTACTGCCCAATCCTCTATCCAGACTTTTTTGTCTTTCTTATTGACAGTTGTTAACTTTGGGGTCTTGTGTGGCAGGTACCTGTCTGTTTGAATTCTAAACTCCCAGAGCAATTTAGCTTCTTCATTTTCTATGACTTCCTCTATTTTATGGTCCCAGCGGTTGCTTGTAGGCAAATGATATTTCTTGCAGATCTTCCACTGTACCATTGTTGCAACTTTGTCATGCCGTTTCTTGTAGGCAGTCTGTGTGGTCTCTTGAAGAAGCTAACCAGGTGGTCCACTTTTCTTCAGCTTCTTTGCACTAGGCGACACTTGTTTTCTATCGATGTCTTCTCAATTTTGGTTTTCTATACACAGCACTTAATCTCTTAACGTTTGGTCTTGTGCAGCCAGAATTAGCCCTTTGGTCTTTTTCTTCAACTTTCCTGCTCTTGGCCATTGCCATATCTTGTTATTATCAGTTTTCCTGTTTTAAAAACCAGTTTTGATGTTTTTTTAAATGTACTGGCCATGTAATGCTTTGTCTTCCCATGCATCCATTCTATTTTCCATTTGGTCTTTCTTATAATCCAGTTTGGTCTCTCCAATAGTCAGTAGTAGTAGTATTTGCTGCCTGTCTCACCAAGGGGCTACTCTAGGTAGGTCACAACAATAAAAAATTAAGGAACAAAAAAAAGGAAATTAAGCAAAGCAAGAGTAAAATAGTAGTATAAAAGAAACAAGGAAAAAGAAAAAAGAAAGTATATCTAGCTATGACTAGAATGCAGATCAGTGTGAAGGCCATTAGCTTAATAGTGAATAGGAAGACAAAACTGTCCCCTGTGGATATCGTCTCCATGCTTTGTGATATTGCAGAGATAAATAGCCATTATGCAAAGTGCACACTTAACAAATGGACCATCATCCATTTCTTATGGCAAATCTTATATTCTCCTCCTCCATCCTAATTTTGCAGTAAATATTCATAAGAGGAAAATCAAACTATGGTTGACTATATTTCCTAGAAATTGTTCCTATGACTATTACGTAAAGTATAGTATCTTACTGAAACACTTATTCCCTTTTCTGATATATCTTGCCCATATTTTGCATGGCTGTGTAATACAGTTCCTCAGCAGACAATTCAAGATTCTGTCATATACAGGGCCAATAAAGCAATTAATAAACAAAACTACTTTGTCTTCTCTGAATTTTTAAAAGGTATGATCCGAATGCAAAAGGCTACCTTACTCATCAAGATTTCATGCAAAAAATGGGTATGGAGAATATACCTCCTGACAGTGGCTTCAATAAACAGTTTTCAGCTGATAACTACCCACACTTTATGGAACATTACAAAAGAGATGAAAAGAAACACGTTGACATCAATGAAATCATAAATAAGATCAGGTAACTTTTCTTGATAATTATTCTTATATATTTGAGTTGAAGAGGAATGTGTCATCACCAGTGGAATAATTTGGTCATTTCATTGATTTTTCTGGGAGCCCCTTTAAATAGCTTTGTGTGTTACTTTAATGGTGAAGCAAGTAATTAATATTTCTGTTGTTACTTCAGTCAGTGCCACGATAGTATTTCATATTTTTTGGGGTGCCTTCAAGTCAATATTTCATTCCTGGTGACTGCTTGGACTAGTCCCTACGGTTTTCTTGGCAAGGTTTTCAGAAGTGTCTTGCCATTGCCTGGTTCCCAGGACTGAGAAAGAGTGACTGGCCCAAGATCATCTAGTCTGGATTTGTGCTTTAATCACTATACTAAGCTGGCTCTCATTTCATGGTTACATTAGAACAAAAAATAAATCCCTGTTTGCCAGTCCAGATACTGTGCACTATGTACAGGTTTGTATTTTCAGTTGACAGAAATCAATATATCATACATATAATCGGAAATAATTTTGTTTCTGCAGCCCTGAGGCAGACACATATTTCCTTGGGTATAAGCCTTGTTTTGCTTGGAAAGAGATTAAAGTCTGTTTATGTATATACTATTAAAGATTTGATTCCTATAATCTTTAACTGGGAGAAACTGTGCATCATAGAACAAAACGTTCTGAACCAAACTACCTCAAATGAGCCAACTTACAGAATGCCTCCAAAATCCAGGACCCATGGCTCCCATGGAAATGAAATTTGGCATTTGATGGCATAAGCCAAACAGTATTTATGACATAATGACAACATGCCATAAAACATTTCCTGTACTAATGTTTGATTGTGTTATACAGTTCAGCATGGGCTACTTTCAAAGCAGATATCCCAACTTTTCCAGTAAAAGAAATACATTAGAAGTTCTTCCATTGTTGAAGGCATTGCGGAATCTGGTAAAGCAATGTTCATGAAATAATGACGGAAGGGAATTGTCTGTTGTTTCTTAAAGAATAAAATGAGCCTCTGTAAATATATGTACACTGAATCCTGCCTAAGTTCGCTCAGATTCTTATATCCAAACATATTTTGCCTTGAATGACTTACCTCTTTGCAGTGCCTGTCCAATTCTCTCATTGTCATCTATCTCTATAATTCTTTACCTTTCAACTCTCTGTATCTCTGTTTATCTACTCTATCCATTAATCATTCCTCTGGTGGCCATTTTCATAGAAAGAAAGATTTTAGATTTTCCCATTCCTAGAAACATAGTTGCAGATATACTTATTTCTGTCAATCTTATGATGTTATTTCTCAACCTCAGCAACAATGTGGATGCACTTCAACCCTCAGAATACCTCAGTTGGTATGCCGGCTGAGGAACTGTGAACTGAAGTTCACACGTGGTGGCTTGTCAATTCTAGGAGCTGAGTCCACATACATCTTAAAGTTGTTGAGGTTGAGAAACACTGATCTAAAAGAAGGCAAAAGATAGGGATTTCTCCAGAATTAATGGAACTTCTCCATTCTCCATGATCCTTCTTTGACCCAATAGCCTCCATTTGTTTCTCTAAGAATTTTCTGGAAACAAGGCTGGCACCAACTTGGGGAAAGTTGCTATTTTTTTTTCTGTGTGTTCTCTATTGGGGTGAATTTTTCCTCCACCCTCACAATGAGTATGGCACCAAAACAATCCAAAGCAATTGGTATGATTGGTGGCTATCTTTTAATGCTCCTTATATCATTGTCTCTTCTGTTTCACATATAACTACAAAACCAAAATTGAGCTACCCTTTTCTCCTTCATTAAAAATGGAAAAAAACAAAGAGGAGACTCCCTAAATCATTTTAATAGTCTTTGTTGTTCTGCAATACAATGGACCTTCCTTCCTTCAGCCTCTATAATGCAGAGAAACCTTCTGTAAATTGCTGTTCTTCCCATTCTGCCCAAATGGTTTATAAAATATTGCTGTTAGCTTATAGTTTGCTCAGAATTTAGCTGACAAAGGCTTCAGAGAAACTTTGAATTCAAGAAAGAGGCAATCTGGATGTATATATTTTTCTTTTGTTTTAGCTCAAAAGGAACAAATATCCCAAATTAGAAACCTTTACAAAGGGATTGTCCTGTATTTCAAGAGAAATTCAAAACATTGGCAAGTGAAGTGATATTTTTAAAAACATGTTTTGTTTGGACAGCCTGGCTAAATCCATAGTTTTCAACATACACTTGGTACTTTGGATTTTAATTTTTATTTTTTGCCATGATTAGAATAATTACTGCTTGGCAACCATTTACTCAGTCTAAGAAATGGCACACTGTCTTGATTTTCTAAAAATAAAGAGAGAAAGTAGATTTTTTTTTCATTGTTAGCATGTACTAGATAGTTCTCAGTCAATGCAGCCAGCATTTTAACTGCTTAGGCATGTCTCATGCATCCAAAAAGATACAGGAGTTTTGCTGCTGATGTCATATTGCAGATTTATTTGGTATTTTAAATCAGCGTTCCCAACCTTTCTGATTTTGTAGACTGGCACCTCCCCCCTCCCCCCTCCCCTACCAAGGACATGAGTGGTATTTGGGCACATGCATGCAGCTCCATTTGTGTCAGTGACGGCCACGTGTATCTGCCACTCACACCAGTGGAGCTTCGCACACACATGTGTGCCCGCTGCTAATTCAAGTGCAGCTGCATGTGTGCGCATGCGCACACCTGCCATTTCTGTAGCCCAGGGGGTTAGAGCCCCCTGTTTTAAATCTTAAGATACTGTTACAAATCAGAATTCACTATTGTTGAGGAAGAGGATACTCGGCATTTCTTAATGTTCTTTCACATCTCCAAAATAATCTCTAGAAAGGCTGAGTTGAAGAGGATTAATAGCAATAGCACTTAGACTTATATACCACTTCACAGTGCTTTACAGCCCTTCCTTAGCAATTTACGGAGTCAGCATATTGCCCCCAATAATCTGGGTCCTCATTTTGCCCACCTCGGAAGGANGGAAGGCTGAGTCAACCTTGAGCCGGTGACTCAAACTGCCACATTGCTGGCAGCCAATAGTCAGCAGAAGTAGCCTGCAGTA
>AZIM01003209.1:122709-135109 GCA_000516915.1 Ophiophagus hannah | reverse complement strand
TTTTATATTATTGTATATAAAGAAGTTTCTGCTATATAATGAATCCTGCTGAATTATTTGTTTGTGTGCTGGCTGGATTGCTACAAACTCCGACACTACTGACTAATTTAATTGTCTTCAGTGTCATTTAGTTCTAGGCAGCAAGAGAGTCTGTTTTTGCAAGTCTGTTTGTCCTGCTGTGCTTTCCTGATCGCTGAACAGCTCCTGCACAATTGGTGATAGGGATAGAGAAAGCTGCCAAGGGAATTGATCAAGAAACAGATCTCTGCTGTTTCATTGTTCCATATTCCGTGCTCGTGTCAGCCATTGTCTGGGCTGCTTTTGAACATGAGGTTAATGCTTTTCTGGAACAGTATTAAGTTCATGTTCAAAAGGAGTCCAATAATACTCTCTAGGATTGGTGAGTTTGCTCAACCAGTGCTTCTGGGTATAATCTAAGTGGCAGCTCAACTATAAGCTCTTTTTGAATACACAACACACATGCACAAAATGAGTGTAAGTTTAGACAGATGCTTAAATGCAGGAATCTGCTCTAAATAATAAAATTTAACTAAAGTTAATTTGAAAGCCTTGAGAAATGCATTGGAGAGCACTATTGCTGTCATTCTAGCTATGGTACAAGAGTGATTCCTACAGAGATAGCACATTTTCTGCTCATTTGATTGGTATCACTTGCCTATGAGAAAGAGCATTTTACCAGTGGTGCAATTGTACATCTCTCTCTCTCTGTGGATCTGAATAATCTGATCTCTGTTTTATTGTAGGGTGAATTAACATTTCTGCATGGAACTTTTCAGTGAAATGTCCTTTTTCCATCTTAGAACTTAGGTTAAAGCACTGTAAACTACTATGCTTACCAAATTATCTTTGTTGCTAATGATACAGTTCTCCATATCTTCAAAGTGTAGCTAAATAATTAATGAGTTACTTAATTAATCTACCAGCCTCCAGGAGGCAGCAAATCAGCCTGATACCAGGTATAAATAACAATTCAGCAAAGTGGATTTAAAAAGTAGGATTTAAATGCAAAATTCCTGGCAGGGCGAATGCTCATATTTCAGTTACTGAGAATGTTATGTATAACTATAAGACTGACAAACCTAAAAAAATTACACTGATGTCGATTTGAACCTTTTTCTTTTCTTTCCAAATACAAAATTCTGGTTTGAAGTGTCCTGCAAGACTTTTTCACAATGAAAGTAGTGTGAGTTACTTAGTGCTGTGGGTTCAAACAAAGTCATAGCAGTGAAAGACAATGTGCCTTGCAATTAAATAGTGTTGTAGAAATAATATCTTATCTACAAGTAATCTGGATACTGAAGTGTAGAAAAATAGCATACTTCTGAGTATTGGGCTATATGGAGACAAACCAACAGGAATGGTCTTTTGTGGAGTAATGTACTCTGAAAACTTTCCAGAAAACATTTATTTGGCTACCATTCCAAAAATGACCCTTGAGAACATTTAGCAAAGATGTTCCTGTATTTTTAATGGCATGATAATTCAGTGGAAAGTAATTTGGGTATAATGCAATGTTATTTATTGTCCACTGGATAACAGATTGCAAAAAGGACAAATTCACAGCCTCCAGCTTTGATCACATGAATGAGAAAAACAGGTTTTACGTTTCATGAAAAAACTCTCTGAACTTCTGAAAAATATTTTAGTAAAAATATAGATACTGCCCTAGGATCTAAACAGCTGACTGCACTAAAGTGCTATGGAAGTTTTTACTTCATTGGGTGTAGTTGCCTGTCGCCTAGAAAATAGATGTATTTGCACTTAAAACATGTCTCTGTTTTTCAATTATTGTAATCTCCAATTCTGAAAGAGTAGGTGCTTCTAAATACTGTAGACAATCTTCATACCATAAGTCAGAAGTCCTGTGGGATCCTGCTGGTGTACCAACTTCCTTGCTATCCATCAGGATGTCTTCTTGAGCTGTAAAGTTGGTTGGAGAATCGCTATCTTTTAATGCTTGGGGATTTCAAGCTGCCCACTATGAGAGCCAACTCCAATCAAGCCTGGGAATTCATGTCCTCCATAACCACCATGGGTTTGTTCATATAATCTTCAGCCTGTTTCATATTGGTGGTTACATCTTGGATCTTGTACTCTCTCAGAGTGGCTGGTTGATGATCCGGAGGAGGAAGGGGTGTGTATCACCTCATTGCCATAGTCGGATTATCTCCCAATCCATTAAAATTCAGAGCCATATGTGACCTCCATGAGCCTTTGGGACCTATTTGTGTGGTCCACAAATTTCTAATGGATCCAAATTGTCTCCAGTGCTCACTTCAGAAATTTCCCAACTCTTGGACAAGAAGTTCCACTATCTAGTGTGCAATTACCTGCAGAAATTGTGCCAGGCTCTGAACAACATTGCCTCCAAATGGTGTCTTCCTAGCAGCCAAGTCCAGTTGATGCCATGGTTTTCTAAAACTGTTTTGAAAATGAAACATTTGAAATGACACTTGAAGAGTTGGAGGAAGACAAGTGGAGTGGACAGAGCATGGTATGTGTCTATATTCAAGTCTACAATGTGGCAGCAAGGGATGGTGTATTTCTTCTTTACTGTGCCAATGGGCACCCAACAGCCTTATTTAGAGTGACCAACTCCCTACTGTGAAAAACATTAAGAACTACTTTGTCCAGCACTTTGCTGGTAAAATCACTCAGATTTGCTGAAGCCATGACTCTTCGTGTGGCCAAAATGACAGGTAAGCTTGTGAGGTTACCTGGGATTTCTTTGGTTCTGTGACCTTGGTGGAAGCAGATAGTCTGTTGTCATTTACCATCTCCTTTTTTAGACCCTTGACTATCCTGGATAATGCAAGGAGCAGGTAGAGGGGTGACCACCTGCCTCTGAGAGACGATAAGATTCATTTTATAGGAGGGGAAGTTTTTAACAGCCTTGAAGGAATTGTGGTGTGCCCCCTTCCAAAAAGGCAATTTAGGGGAGTTGGACATCTTTCTGTTTCCAACTTTCTTTGAGACGCTGTTGGCACTACAGTAGTGGCATACCAGTTTCACAGCATCCTAATTGAAATGGATTATCAGTCAGTCTGATTTGCAGTCAGGTTTCAGGCTGAGACAGAGACAGAAAATGTTGCCTTTTTTAATGACCTGTTTCAGGATTTGGGTATCCTAATGTACCCTTCCTTGTCCTTTCAGTGGCCTTCAGTATGATTGACCATGGTAACTTACTGTCCACTTATGAGGGATGTGGATGGGAAGCCCTGTTTTAAAATGATTCTATTCCTTCCTTAGTGGTGGTTTCAGTCAGGGGGTCTATAATACCGTTGAATATTATTAATTCAACTTTTAAGCCTGGATGGGAGAAAAAACTGAAGATTGAAACTGAACCCAAGTAAACCAAAGTTACTATATTTATACCTGGATCCTCTGTCAACATCAGTGTTGCTTCTGGATGGGCAGGCATTATCCATTAAAGAGCAAATTCACAACTGGCGGGTCCTTGTAGATTCATAGCTCTTGCTAAAATAAGCATATCTAATGAGGCATTTGCCCTAGCTAATGCACTAGGTGCAGGAGAAGCTAGCTAGAGTAATTCAAGTTGTCGTCACCACCCAGTCTTACCACCCAGAAACTGCAACTGGTCCAGAACGTAGTGACCTATGTACTTGCTAGCTTTTAGCAATGGGAGCAAATAACATTTTCCTGAACCTGCACTGTTACAGATCTGCATACAATTTAAGTTTCTGGTGTTAACCAAAAAATGGAATTTGAAATTCAGGCATCTGCGGAGCTGTCTGCTTCAACCAGAATCAGTCCATCTCATTAAATCTTGGAGGGCTGCTAGTGATCTCACACTTCTGGGAGGTGAAGGAATGGTGTTGTTTTTCTGAAACAACACCATTGTTGGAATGGTCTCTGGCATGGTCCACTCTTAATATATTGCAGTTCAATTATTTTTATTTATTTTATTTTCTTGTCATCCATGCTGGTTTTTACCATGGAATTTTTGATTATTACTGGATTGTATGCTTGTACTTGATTGCTGTAGGATATAGGTTCAATCAATCAATAATAAAAGTCATTGGATAAATTGTTCTCTTGTTAACTGATATTTTTCTCTACAAAACAGTGAGAAAATATGTAATAATTAGAAGCTGAAGACAAGATCATCTGGATCCAACACAAAATTGCATGAAGGAATACAGTAAATGTCCAGTAAAAGGTGTCTTCTGGAAGCTACTTGCACTCCTCAGAATGAGAAAATTCTGGAACTAATAAAACTACTGTATCAGATCACCACTGCAAAACGTTTGATGACCACCAGATGGCAGCAAAGTACTTACTGCCCTCTTTTTTCCACCACTTTGTGGTTGTCTGGATTTTTGCAGCACAGATCGTCCTAATATGTTTAAGTCTGGCATCAAATCAAGAAGCACAGTACACCAACAGGGGAACAAATATATTCATTCAAGTAAACAGAAATAATTTAAAAGTTATAATATGGAGTCAGACTGTGCTTCTTGGAAGGCATGTACTCTTAAGCAAATCCTCTATTTTTGGTTTAAACTTTAAAGCATCACCCACTCTGCCCCCATTTATGGCAAAAGGGGGGGGGAATATCCTAACCATGGTTATCTGGAACATTGACTGGGGTTAACCAGAAAGAAATCAGCTATTCTCTCACCCCTTAAAATTACTTTCCTTTTCCACTATTTCAACTTTGTATTATCTAGTGTACCACTCTTCTCTTTCTACTTTTACTTTTAGGGTCTCATAAAACTTTATCTGGGGCTCCAAGTTAAAATGGACAGACTGCATTTACAAAAGAGACTGAAATTGACTGTATTGTTCTTTCTTGTTTAATTTTGGACAGACCTCATTGGATGATAAACTCCATTCTCGTGTCAGAGGGGAAGCATGGCTGAGGAGAGGGGAGGTAATAATAAAAGAAGGAAAAGCTGGTCAGAAGAAACAATGAGGCCACATATTTTAACAGTTGGGTTTTTAAAAAGTGAGTGGAAGTAGAAGAAACTTCTTAACTCAGAAGACAAAATTGGAAGAAAATTCATGGTGGCAAGTGCTGGGCAGTGATCAGAAAGAAGTGTGATCATACTTTGTGGTTACATTAAAATCTGGAGCTAGACCCAGAACAAGGCACCTTACTAATTATCCTGAAAAGAGGCTGTAAGTGACATTCATTTTATACACTTTGTGGTGGGATCTTACTGAAGGTGGAGCAGCACCTTTATCCAGGCATGTGAACTAACAGAAACTGGTTCAATTATGTGGTGAGGACTAGATTAAGGCCAATGTGATTCACACAGGCATATATATCTTAGAGCAGAGGTGGGGAACAATGGCCCTTTTATGACTTGTGGACTTCAATTCCCAGAATTTTTGAGCCAAGCTCAGGAATTCTGGGAGTTGAAGTCCACAAATCATAAAGGGCCCATCGTTCCCCATCTCTGCCTTAGAGGTACAGTTCTATATTGAAGGTATGATCCGGAAGGATGTTAAAAAATGTAATCGGGTGGGATGCTACCGGTTCGGCCCGGTTCTATAGAGCCAGTAGCTCTGAAGAGCAGCAGTCATCAAATCGGTTCGCTGCGATTACCTTTTGGTTGTCTGTTTGGCCCGCCTGCCCACCCGGGATCTTGGCTGTCCTTTATTTCCTGCTTTTTCNAAAAGCAGGAAAGAAGAGGATTTTCAAATGATGCGCACCTGCACACAGCACTTGTCAGCTGTCCAGGCGGCACAGCTGATTTTTTTTTGAAAATGTACATGCGCACGCAGCAAAACGCACTCTCGCGAACCAGTAGTAACACCGGTTGAATCTCACCCCTGAATGTAATGCACTGTTAAACACAATAAAATGGCAGTAGAACTTTAACACAGATTCAGCTGTCTGGGAAAGCTGTACATTAATTAACAAAAAAACGTGTGCCATTGTAAATGTATGAGGAACAGCCTGTTTGTATAATCATATATCACTTTACAAGATGCCCTTTTCCCTGAGCATTTAACAATGTTGCATTTACGTCCTGTACCTGGTACTCATGTAAAAGTAACTGAAGTCCTGAAGGTCCTGAAGTCTTTCTTAGAATTGTAAGACTATTCTCAGCAAGGAAAATTACCTCAAAATTACAAGAAAAATGAAGAAAGAAGAAAGGAAGTAAGAATGATTCACCCATCCTCTTGGCATGTTTTCTTGATGAAGTCTGAAGCAAGGACACACAATACTTCCCTTGTGATGGAATTGGACATGGTGAAACAGGAACTTTCCAATTTCATTATAGAGAAAATGTGCAAAACATTAGGGTTTTCAGTTTTCAGGTTGTATTTTATTTATTTATCAAACTGACGTAGCCACTAATCCTTATATATGTGTCTCTGGGTGGCATTCAGTAAAAACAAAATAATTAAAAACAACTGTAAAAACCATTAAGAATTTTAAAAATATAAACATACAGGTCAAAGTCCTTGATTTATGGCCACAAATGAGACCAAACTGTCTTTCCAGAAAATCAGTTGTGGGAAGCACAACTGATCTTATGACCCTTTTTTGCCACAGTCATTAAATGAATCGTCATTAAGCAAATTCAGCTTCCCCAAGTCAGTGCTAAAGATAGCTTAGAATGTGAAACAGCCATTTTGAAGTGGAGCTTCAAAACACAATCAGGGTTGTAATTGTGATGGGCTGGGAATAATTGGAGGACAGCATTTCCTAGTTTCTTCAGAAAGTCATGGGTGGCTCATATCGTTGATGGAACAAGCAGAAATGTAGATCTGACACAAGACTGGAACTTCATTCATTCTTCAGGGTTATCATCTTAATATCAGGACATGTCAAATCATTGTTTAAAATGTGAGTGCAAAAACTTCAAGCTGCTAACGTTTTGTGATTTGAGTGAGGGTGATCAGAAATTTGGCACTTCTATTCACACATTTTGGAGAAATAAACTAGGTGCCTTAATACCAGTAACTCTTTTTATTCTATACTCTCCTCCCAAAATACACCACCTGACCTATCTCTTTGAGAATAAGGTACTTACTAGGCTGTGCAAAATCTAGGGTGGCTTTGGAGCTTATTGATTTCAGCATTCCAGGTTTAAGTAGCTAGCCTTTTCAATTAACCATAGGTATGATTAATCAACAATTTGGAGTATAAGTAAACAGATGATCCAATGTAGAAGCCAAAGCTTATCAGTCTTTATTTGAGTAAATATAAATTACTTTATTGCAGTCATTAACTGGCACAAGAGAATTGATATTCAAACATCCAAAACTAAATTGACAAAGTCAGAAAAGTACATATACACAAAATTTCTTGGCTAAAATATATTAAATCAGAATTTGCTAAAAGGCTTGCTTAGGCTACATATCTACAACAAAAAGTGATTAAAGTTAACAATCTGTATAATACAAACTTGGAATATCAGATAAAATGCAAATACTATATAGCTGCAATTAAGGTTCACTGCATAACATTTAAAAATTATTTGGGGTATATGACTGAATAAAAAGTGTAAAAGGTGTTAATTGGGCACAGCCAATAAGCATGAATAAGCACTAATTACGCAATCTCATTTCTGTGGAAAGTCCCTTTACACAAAATTGAAGAGCAACAGTAGCCTTCAGAGAACTGAAAGTAATTCAAAATGAATTTCTCTTGCTAATCATAGAGAGCGGTTTCCTCCATCTACCATCCTCCAAATTTATTGGGGCTGATGAGGCTGCAGATCCAACATACAATCAGCAATACTTTGTGTTCTATACAGACATACATAACCTGCTTGAGACAAAATATTATGAGTATGAAAAGGTGAAGCAATGACACTCTAAAACTACTTTTCAAGACAATAAAATTTATCCCTGTCTAAAGCAGCAGAAAAATCAAATCCATTCCTGTCAGCATGATTCAGCATATCATGTAAGCATTGCAAGGCAACTGAAAAGCAAGAATGTTTTAGTGTTTTCAGGCCAGAGAACAAAGATATGAAAATCTAAAATTAAAATGTTTCTTCAAATTCAGGCTGTAGGGAACGGTCTTTGACTGAAATATTCTCCCATTTAGGGAAAAATTAAAATCCCTTTAACTAAAAGCTTTTTCAGATTAAGGCAGATTAAGGCTGTCAACCTTACCAGGTAAACCAGATAAGAAATAAAAATAATTCATCAGCTAATTAAGCTACATTAAATGAATCTTGTAAGCTTGAAATTTCAGTTCTTCCACCACCCCCTTTACAGACCCAACTTAGGGGGGGTCCCTCCTGAGCCTCTTGCTCTGCCCACTGTGCAGCTGTGGGCTATGCTACCCCTTATCTTTTTGCCCTATCTCTCAAGATCATTCCTATATACATTACAGTGCACTATCTGTTTTGCAGTTAATTACAGGCCCTGGGCTATATTGTATTTTCCATTTGTGGTAACTTTGAACCTCAAAGGAAGAATGAGGAGCCTTAGGATTGGTTACTGAGCATGCATGAGATCTCTATTACTGGCCTAGAACACTGATAAAGAACATTCCTCTATGGACTTAGGACAGGCAAGGAAGTAGCGGCCTAAGATCTGACAAACTTATGGATGGCCAAATCAGAAACAAAATTAAAGTCGCATACACCAGATATACTTTGTCTATTTGATTTTGATGCAATCTAACTCTAAAACAAAATAAAAATCACACAATCAATGCTGACCCAGATGGGCAACATAGAACAACATATATAAAACACAGCCAATGAGGGCCTCCATCTTGCCTAGCACAAGGTTTAAGGAAGTAGCAAGGTCTTTAGTGGAAGTGGCATTTCTGTACAAATTGTTTTCTTTATTTATTGTACTTTTGATTTTTCCAGCCAAATACATGAAATTTAGGGAACTATTAAAACCATTTAAATTTTTAAAAGCAAACATGAACATCACAGTGTAATTCCCCTTCCCCCCTTTATCTACAACTGTTGTTGCAGCTGGTAGTCATTTGGATGATATCATCTCACAAGATGTTGAAGATCAAATGGCTCCTCACTACAAAGCAGAAGCAGAACCATCCCATTCTGGAATGGATTCCCATGAAACTAGCCCTCCGTTCCCCCAAAACAACTGATTATATCCACAACTTGATTTTGAAGACTAGCTTAGCAGGACCAGTAAAATGTTTAGCATTACAATTTGCTTCATATACTTATATCAACAGCCATATAAGAGGTGTACTGTTATCCCTATATTAGGAATGCTGAAACTGAGAAAATTGTAGCTTTCTGAAGACCACTCCGTCCTCAGGGCCAGAGTTAAAAATGGAACCCTAGATTTCTCTGTTTATATCAGCCATACTACATCAAGGGCACACGTCCTTCACACCTCCCAAGAATCATTTCTGCCTCCCGGTGTCCTCAGGCCATCATCTGTGTTCAGCAGCTGAGTTGACAGATTTCTGGTTCACCCTTGGTATAACCAAAACAAAAAAAGTGATATCTCTATTGCAACAACAAAGCTGTGTTGCCCTTGTTTTCCATTGGTGGTAACTCTTGTCTCATTATCTTCTTGTTCTATATAACAAAATGAGTCTGAGTACTAAATTAGGAAGTCATCAAGTAGAGTTATTTCCAGAGTTTTCCATGACAAGAAATATTATGGTTTGAGACTGAAATAAAATATGTATGACTTTGTTCAGATGGAAGGCATTCTGATTGATTCAGTAGAACTCATTATTAGCCAAGGCTCATAGCCATGAGAGTTCTATTAGCTTTTCTTTAGTTTTTGCCAGGGTAATGGGGACCCTTTGCTTGAAATTACTCTAGGAGATATAATATTTGTGCTGCTATTCTTACCTGTTATCAGCAATCGTTCCCTATTACCTCAGTCCAATAAATGATTTCACATAATTCCTGTTACTTACACACACAAAGATAACAAATAAGGAAATTGGCAATCAAAAAATCCATGAAAGAGAAAAGAGAAGAAAGAGAGGGGAAAAAAGAGGGAAGAGGAATTTAGTGGGTCGATAGACTTAATGAGCAACATCTTGTACAAAAGCCTAAAACAATGGAATTAATCACAAAAGAAAATAGCAGTTTTTGAGGTTTTAAAATTAGGTTATCAGATTACTCTGTTTTTACCAGTGTTCCCTGTGAATGAGCATCCAGGTTGGAAGATGAGACTTCTTTCCATATCCTGCAGTAACTTTCTCTGTCTCTAGTTAATATTCAGAAAGAATTCTGGGAACCACTAAAACCACTTATCTTCTCACATCACATAGATCTGTATGTTCAACAGAAACACCTTTGACTTGCAGGAGACATCTCAAGAAAATTGGCACGGGATTTTATCTAAAGTGATTTTTATAATTCTTAAAATTTAGGCAAAGCATTGGCAGAATTTTAAGGAAAAGGCAAAACATTTTTGGGAAGTGCTGCAAAGATTCTCATTTCTAACTAGATCAAGGGTATGAATAAGGCTCTAGAAGGCATTTTTTTCAGTATTAAGCAAAAAATCAAGAATAAGGGGGCATATCTTCGAACTGACAGGAGGGAAGTTCAAAAATAATGTTAGAATATATTACTTCACAAAAAGTGTAACGGAAGCTTGGAATCAACTTCCAGCAGAGGAAGTGGATCAATCATCAGTTAATGAGGTTAAACATGCTGGGGATAAACAGATGTCTATCATCCAACAAAAAAAATAATAAAAAAAAACAAATAAAATATAACAATAATTAAAAAGGATATTTTTGATCTTTCAAAGTGCACAAAAGAATAGGACCTCAGAGTGGTAGGCCTTCCAGATCTACAAGCACCTCCACCCAAGAAGCCTTTCTCCACTGTGGAACTGAAGGCTCTCCACCCATCCTTGAGTCAACAGAAAGCTATGCTGGCATGAAATTGGCTGTCTCTGTTGCCAGGCTATACCCTGCCTTTATTGCCTCTGTTCCTATTCTGTTTAGTCATCTAACTTTCTATCAAGGGGGAAAAAAGGCCTAACAGAGTTTGGGACTGTTGATAGACAATGTCAGTATAAAGAGGAAAGACTGTGATACTGCACAACTAAGGATGACTTAACTCTTTCACCCCCATGGGCTGGGGATAAGTTGAAGTTGATGTCATTGTGTATATAGCACAAAATAGATACTGCTGGGACTTGTCTGTGCCGAGGTTAAGTTCAGGTGAGGAAGCAATTCTGGACCCTTGTGTTTCTGTGACTTCAGTTGGTTTTATTGCCAGCTGAGCTTCAGTGAACCCAAACTGCAACCAGTCAACCCATTTGCAAGTGTGTGGGGGCATCCACTTCCTCACAGGAAAAAAACTCTTGTCTACCCTGTTCTGCTGGGTCCTCACCTTCAGCCTTCCCAGGTATTCCATTTGCAGGTGCTTTAAGGAGAAGTTCAAAAGTGAAACCGACTAGTGTAGTCAGTTTTCCCCTTGGTTTCCACTGGGAGGAGCAATGTGCTGTCTGTGTTTCCTTCTTTTTTCCACCCTTTTTCTTCCTTTGGGTGGAGTGAGGGGTGAAGGAATTTTTGATTACTCCAGGGGATTAGAAATGATGGCAATATGACACAAGAATTTCCAGTAGCTTAAAAACAATGCAATTGATCTAGATTGTAGTCCACAGTAGTCTATAATTACCTACTTCATTATTTTGATGATGTAAAGTTCTGCCATCTCCCTGAGCTTTTTAATACAACAGGAATTATGGCAACGGCCTGACAGCTTCATCCTATAGTTCTCATACAACAAGTGTTTATACAACATGAATTCACCTATGCACAATTAATAAATAAGGGAACAATCTCTGTAAAGCAGCAGTCATATGTTTGCTTATCCATGATTTTCCTGACACTCAATTTTGCAATAATGAGACATGGCAGATGAATGCTGCAAGCACTACCTAAGTGGACGTTAACAGATTGCTGCTTTGTTTACTGCTCACTCATCTCAGTTTGTTATATGTATGCTACTTGGTTAGCATCTATTGTGCCTCTCTTCTCATTTTTTGATGTTATTCAAGGATGTCCATAGGCAAGGTAAAAAAAAAAAGATAGTGACCAGAAACCTATGATCAAAGCCCTGTCCCCCTTTTAATCTGCATTTTGAGACAAAATCTTGTCTCACAATGCATGATTGTAGTCATCATCCTGACTTTTCTAAAAATACCTTCCTGAAGATAGCCCAGGTGTTATTACTACTTAAGTGTGCTTTTTCCCTCATAAAATAGTAAAGTAATTTAAAGTAAGGTACCAAACAATGATACTGGTGTTAAAACTTCAGGTAGACAAAGAGCTTTATCAACTGAGGAGAAATTTTGAACAAAACAGAAAGACCATGTAACACAGTGGTGGGATTCAAATTTTTTTACTATTGGTTCTTTGAGCATGGCTTGGTGGGCGTGGCAGGGTAAAATCTCAGTCAGAGGTGGTATTTACCGGTTCTCC
>AZIM01003209.1:98517-111394 GCA_000516915.1 Ophiophagus hannah | reverse complement strand
GTGTTTAACAGCCTGCACCACCAAGACTAGCACATTGAGTGCTAGTCTGGCCTTAGGCACCAAATTGGGTAAATGACTTTGGACCAGTTTCTCTTGCTCCCTCAACTCTAGGAAGATGCCAAGAACAAACCACTTCTGAAAATCTTAGTAGGACAACAAATCTGTAATGGTTAAGATGCTGGCCTAGAAGCCAGGAAACTGGGATTTCTAGTCCTGTGTTTACCTTTTGAGTTGTATATAAAAAAACAGATTTAAAAAAGTAACCTTTAGGCTAATTTTACTATAGTAATTTTACTATAGTCCAGGCAGTCCCCAGGAGTCCTCAGTGAGTTGAAGGCACATATATACAAGCCTTCCCACACCCCAACCTAGCTGAAGAGTGTGATTTTTCAAGGACACAGAGTGTTTCCAGGTATATAAAAACTTGCAAATAAAAATTTGCAAATGAAAAATTTGCAAATAAAAATTTGCAAGTCATCCGTATTGTCCTCTAACTCTTTCATTTACTTGGTCTTTGCTTTAGAGTACTTGGTGAGCAAGTACTCTAAGGAAGGCTAGTCAACCAAGCATGCGTGACTATATTTTGGAGTTTGAGTGGTTAAGTGGGCTGGAAATGTTATATTCTTGTGTCTTTTATTCTGTTACATTTTATTAAATGTTGTCCTTGCTATAAGAAGAAAAACCTATTTTCTCTTATTTTGCTTTTTCCTTTCATTGCCAGGATAATTATATTTCTGTACTTACTCATGGCCAACTTAGACTTTAGCAAAGTACAATTCTTCCTACCTGTTTTTTCCTCTTCCTTCCTCCTCTACCCTTGAGTCTATCTCCCTGTTTTTCTGTTGTTATTCTAAAAAATCCTTGACATTACTGGATCCTTCCCCTACTATTTAAAAGATTACATCTCCCATACAGAGCTCAGTAACCATTGACTTTTACCTGAATATATGCATTGTTGAATTTCTTCCTGGTTATACTAAGTAGGGATTGTTAAGTGTTTACAAATGAGAAGTACTGTGAATGGTTGTGTCTAGCACCCTCCTTAACCACTAAATATTTTGAAATGCATTGAGTTATGCATATCACCCTGTTTTGATGGATGCCATTTCAACTGCTGGAGACTGCAGTGCAGACTAATGATATTACCATCTTTTCAGAATTATGGTAGCTAAGTTCAAGAGCTTTCATAGTCTAGCATACATTACTTGAATCTGTGTTTCTTGTCAATCTGCCATACAGGTATCTTTGACTTACGACTGTTTGCTTAACAACCATTCAGAGTTATGATGGAGTTCAAAAAAGTTACTTAAGGTTACTGTCTTCAAAGTTATGGCTACTGCATCATTCTCACAGTCATGTGATTGCATTTCGGGTGCTTGGCAACTAGCTCCCATTTACAATTGGTTGCAGAGTCCTACAATCAAGTGATCACATTTTGTGAAGCTTTTTGTTTGTTTTTTTTCTGGCAACCCCCCCATACTTTGAATAAGCTGGACCTGGATTTACGACCAGGTGATTCACTTAATGACCACATGATTCTCTTAACAGCCATTGTAAAAATGGTTGTAAAAGTGTCCAATCATGTGGTGACTCGACTTGTGATCGCAACAACTTGCCACCAAAATTCTGGTCTCAATTGTGGTCGGAAATCAAGGACTACCTGTATGCTTCTATAGCGCTTTGAGCTGCACACACCATATGTTCTTCACATCATCAGGTGCTAGCATTTCATTTAATGAATATTTTCGGTCCTATGGATAAACAGACATGTGTTACTCTGTGCACTATGTTTCCTCTCTTTCACAGGCATCCATACTACCAGCTGCTTTGCCTTGTCCTGTCAACAACTGTTACTCCCACTTGTGTTGCCATGTTGTCAGCGTCACGCTGGAAGGGTCTCCGTCATACCTTGCTGGTGCTTTTCTCAGCCACCATTCTCATTGGCATAACCATGCTGGCCATCTCCTCTGAAATCAATCCAATTGGGGTTTTTTTTCTTGTAGCAGGGGGCTTGTGTTTGGTTGGCTACCTCATTAGTGTGGCAGCTGAACATTGCCTGACGCATCAGAATGCAGAAGAGGCCCAGGCAGCCCCAAGAAGACAAAATCACAATGGGTAAGACCACGTAGTTGTGCTAATTTCCACATATCTTAATCACAGGATATTTGCATCCATTTCTGACACCAGTTTAAGGGAAACTGGCATATACCAAGGAGTTTTCTAGTTTAGAAACCTAATTCCAGTGATGAGTGCTCAAGCGTTTGGAGAAATGTATAAGCAAAGACATGAAGACAGTAACCCTTCACTGTTGTGTATCTGCATCATGATGTTTCTTCATATACCCATTGAGGGCTGACATGCACGCATGCATTTTTATTCATTCATTCTGTAGTAAAATCGGACTCAAGGCAGCTACTCTGATGCTGCTAGAGAGTTAAATTCATATTACCATTATCTGCCTTTCTCCAGAGGGATTGAAAATGCAGTTCGTAGAATTCTAAGCCAATTTCATAGAGAACTGGTTGACTGGGAATTCTGTTCTGTAATCCCAACGCAAGTGAAAAGTGATCCATGAGACAAGATTGAACTGCAGGTAGTCCTTGACTTATGACAGTTTGTTTAGTGACCATTCAAAGTTGTAACTTTGACACTGAAAAAAATGAGTCATGGTCATCATAATTACACTTATGACGGTTGCCTATATAGACACTTGTCAATTGACTCATATTTATGATGGTTGCAGTGTCCTGAGGTCCTGTGATCACCTTCTGACAAGCAAAGTCAATGGGGAAGCTGGATTCATTTAAGAACCGCGTTACTAACTTAACAACTGTAGTGGTTCACTTAACAACCGTGGCAAGAAAGGTTGTAAAATGGGGAAAAACTCTTTTGACCATTGCTCAAAACATTATCTTTTTTTAGTAATGATCATCTGATGTTCTATGATCATCTGGGGAAGCTGTGCCGTAGCCAGAATTAGGGGTTCCTCAGTTGTAGCAAGGGGAATGCAAGTAGACTCCCGGGCTGTGTTTTAAATGACTTTCCAGCAAAGTGGGTGTGTTTCAGGCCCCTTCCATAGAAAACATTCTCACTAGTGGAACCGGAAAGCATGATTTCTGTTATAGTGTTTACTCTTTGGAACAATATAGTCTCTGAGATTTGGATAGTGTTGACTGTGGTGGTGGCTTTCCATAAGGTTTTTAAAAAGCTATTCTCTCTCCCCACCTCCCCGGGGTTTGGGCCAGAATGTGGCATAAGCTCTTCTGTAATGGTTTTGGATTACACTAAGCTGTGACATGGTCTCAGTTATGCTCTACTACAATGTGTCTAAGCATTTTGTTGTTTGTTATGCTTTTGTCCATATGTAATCCACTTAAAGTTGCCATTCATGAGTTGGGTGGCCATATTCAATTAATCAGAGAAATGTCTGTTAACCCAGGTATTTGGCGTAGAACAATTTGTTCCACTACCAGATTGCCTTTTGGGTTGCTCAATTCCCTTTTTTAAAAAAGTGAAACTTATTAATGGTTGTTTTTATTGCATTTAAAAATGGTTTAATTATTATTCATTTAAGATTTTTCTTGGGAACTGCTCTAAGCTTATCAGGAAGAGTTGTATGGAAATAACCTTAATAATAATCATTGCATCACATGCCCAATAGTGCATGAAAGAGACGACAATCTACTGGAAGAATACTAGATTACTGTCAGAGCTTATTTATTTCAGTGATAGTTCTGAAGTTGAAATGTATAGAATAATTTACAGAAAAGGAGAAGATTTTTGCATTCTTGCAGAGTAATAATTAAATGGGATATAGAATGCAATTATGGGGATTAAGTAGTAATTAAGACACAATGAGCCCAGTTGCTTGAAATGATTTAGAATCTTGCTTGTGTCTCATTAAAAAAATTAGTTAACTGTTCCTCATGGAACCAGGAAGCAGTTATTTTGAACTTTCCTCCCATTTTTTTTTAATACAGAGACAACGCAACCTATGAAGCACCAACATATGAGGAAGTGGTGGCTACTGGCTACTTGTCAGATTCAGCGCCCACAATTTGGACCATTACATCTAGTCCTGGAATAACCCAAGGAGAACCCCCTCCCTATAGTGTGGTTATTGAGCCTCCTGCCCATGGAGAGACTGTGGTGGAGGCATTGAGTGTCTCAGTGGAGCCAGGTGCACGGCGGGCCTCCGAAACAGATCTGTACTCGAGGTTGCGCCTCCGACTGGTCCTCCCCCCAAGACTGAAACGCTTTGTCTCAGATACTCACGAACTCAAAGGGAGCGAAGAGCGTCTGGAACGCCTGGAGCCTCTCACTCCACCTCCTGCGTATGAGAACATGAATATTGACGAAGTCTTTGAAGGACACTTTCAACCTTCAAAACCTTGACTGAAAGGCTGGAGATTGATAAGCAGTGCCAGTATTACCACATTACTTCTTTCGAACCCATGGTCAGCTTGGTATTGTAGCCTGTGCTACATCAGAAGCAAAGTTTGTTTTCAAGGGGCTTGGCTGTCTTTTATGAAAAAGGCATGCATTGTAGACATGCAGCCATGGTAAGGACTCCTCTGCTTCCTTTGGAGTTTCTTTCAGGGAGTGGGGAGAGTAGAAAGGTTCTTAGACATTTCATTTAATATGGTTAGACATTTCCAAAGTCATTCATATGCTCTTAGCATTGAACAGTAGCTTAGGCTGCCTAGGAAGTGGAGAACAAAAGACAGGTTGGCATACCTGGAAGAGGCAGATTGTAGGCACAGATTGTTAATCATTCTGCCTAGCTTATATAAACAGAAGTCTGGAGAGAGGGAAGAATAGGGCAGGGTAGAGAGCCAGTGAAATAAAGATTTTTTAAAAAAAACAGGAAGTTTTAAATTTTTTTAAACTTAAATTTCACTGATAAACTAGTGTAGATCCAGGAAGGTTTTAAAAGATCTTCCTGGAAAGATTAAAATCAGCCTATAAAATACATTACAGTGGTGATGATTCATCTTAAAACTGGCTTCTCTTATTTTCTGTATCATCATACCTGTCATGATAAGTGTTAGCATTTGTATTAGTCTGTGTTTTCTGTTAGGAGTAGGCATTTTATCCAAATGTTTATTTCAACATTCTCCTGAATGGAAGCTAACCGTAACAATGAACAACTTCCTTAAAATCAAGTAGGGACAAGTAGGGGTTCTGTAATGCAGAGGACAGCGCCCAGAGGATACTACTGAAGTGTCCCCTTTCTTTTATTTATTGAAACTGGGCTCGCTTTATGTGAATCACGATAAGTACATGTGGAGTATTTCCTGTTATGAAGATAATGAATCTGGTATGGAACTCTGTCACAACCTTAGAATCTCTCATGATGAAAATAAGCTTTTATATACAAACAGTTCATACAAGCTAGTGCAATATAATTTCCAAAGAATTTAATTAAAAATTTTCAAATCAGTCTTTGGTGAATGGGGCTAGTAAATCAGATTTCACTAATTTTACCTGAAATAGACACAGCATCGTAAGTGGTAACTGCTCCACATAAACATGAAATAAAATAAGCCTTGGTGTCAAATTTAAAATTCAAATAATACTAAGACTGCCACTTTTAAGATTTTCTAACAGAAAAATCTGAATAATTTCCAAGTATGTTCGAAAGATTCATGTCTGAAAATTATACATCAGCTGCTAAAAGCAGTAGTAATGAGCAATAAATGTTATTTTTATTGATTGTTAAGGTGCAGAAGGATGAATTTTAACACTGTTTTTTTAAATATGCAAAATTGTAAAACAAAGTATGCAAAATACATTTAATAGCTTGCTGGATTTTAAAAGCATAAATCCAGCACTGCCAAGGAATGTTCAAACAAAATAAAACATTGAATCACAGAAAATCTATTGGCTGATCTCTTGCATCCAGAATAACAAATAATGGAAGATGTTAGTTGAGTAAGTATTTAATATTTCAGGCAATGAAGTTTTAGGAATCCCTTGAAACAGACCAGCTATAGGATTTCTGTGTCTAATAGGTTGAAGGATAGTCACAAAAGAATAGGGTGCTGGAAATGGAAAACAGAACTTTCTATTAAAAGATAGTTCTTTCAGACACACTCATTCCAGAATAGAGGAAGATGACTCAGCCTTAATCTTGTAGTTTGAATTAATTCCAGAGTGGACAATTGATTATTCATGAGTTTCAGAGTGGACAGAGTGGATAATAGAGTGTTCATGGGTTTCATGTGCCCCATACAGCACTCTCCTAACTTTTCTTCATGACAGTTATCTTGGGCAAACACACATTCTATACGTTGCCAAATGCAATGACTTTCAACAGAAGAGAATATATGTAGCTCAGGGTTGAATTGTGAAGTCCTTGGTGATCTGAGCTTTTTTTTTACTTCTGAGAACCTACTTGGGGACATTAGCAAAAAGGTGTCCCACCAAGCAGTTTTTATCAAGTATTGTGAACATGACTAAGACTTGATTTATGCTGAAGGCATTTAGGTATATGAAGAATATAATAGTGGCAATGTCTAAAACCTATTTACCACTTAATAGAAAGACAACAAACAGTTCAGCACCATATCTATAGTGTTTCTGAAGTGATCACAAGGCAGACACTCTGAAATCTTTCAGATGCAGAGGTATTGTATGTTCTTTTTAAATGTATGATTACTGTTGACTTGCAAGCTTCAGTTGCCACTGCATTTTTTGCCTTTAGTTCAATTTTCAATCTGCAAGTATCTGTATATTGATTTTCCATGTTGAAAGTCAGTTTTTATTCCCCCCCCGCCCCGCGCAACCTAATAGAATATCAGAAAGACATTATGTAAAATGGCTTGGGCACTGTGAGTGCAATAACTCTCCAAGAACAGAATGACTCCCAAATTTGCTGTGCAGGGAGAAGCTGAGGGGGAAAAAAGAGATAGTAATAATTAATGGTAGCTAGGAGGGCCTTCACATAGCTTCGTATTGCGTGCCAGTTATGGCCATTTCTAGATTGGAAGACTCTGTTCACAGTCACTCATACTTGATCATTTCCCAGATGGGAGTATTGTAATGTGCTCTCTATGGGTTTCCCTTGAAAAGCATTTGGAAGCTTCAGCCAGTGCAGAATTTAGTGGCACACACAGTTTTGTATATCTCTAGAATGGTACACATTACACCTCTACTCCACAAGCCACATTTGATGGCAGTCTGCTTCTAGATACAATTCAAGCTGTTTGACCTTAAGATCCTTTATGGCCTGGTGGTGGCTTATTTGAGGGAACACTTCTTCCCCATTACATTTGCCTATCCCATCAGATCTGGAAGAAGAGATATGTTGTAGGTTCTATCTGGTAAAGAGCCCTATTTGGTGGGAACCTAAAGACGGGCATTTTCTGCCATGGCATGTACCTAATGGAACACCATTCCCCACACCCACACCTCAATGTCAAGCTGGCTTAATTCCTGTTAACTTTTTGCAAATTCCTTAGAACTTGGCTATGTATTAGGCTTGGAGGCTCTCAATGGAATGGTGGGTAGTTGAAGTGGTACCATTCTTATTAGTATCTGTTGCTCTCTCCTTGCCTTTTTTCAAAAAATGTTGTATTGATGTTTAAATGTTGATTTTATTTTATTTTTAAAATATATTATGCACCATCCATAGTCACTTTTTGTGAGATGGATAGTTTTATAAATATGAATGGATAAATTAAATTCATGTCACCTGACTCCTGATGACTCATTGACAATCAAAGAGCAATAGAAAAAACCAAAACAAATATTCAAACAAAACACAAGAAAAAGAAACAGAGAAGGTGGAGAGGAACAGAAAGAAAGAAGGGGGCATCAATCATACTTTCTATAGGCCTGTGCAAAGACCTATATATTTAAAATCACAACAGGGCGAGAATTGTCTGAATTTTGGGGGAGCCTAATTCTAGAAGGCAGGTGCTGTTACAGAGAATGTGTATTTCTGGGGTCCCAGTAGGTGGATTGTTTAATTGATGGAATCCAGAGCTTGTCAACCCACTCAGAAATGAGTCAGAGGCCCCAGTTGGGGAAAAAACCCAGAAGAATTACCTTGATGCATCTCTGCAAAAGACAAACTTGGTCAGCATCTCAGAATGTAGCCAACTTCTCCATTCCAATCTTCTTCTTGCCTCCTTTCTGGTCACCTGACTCAAAGGGCTCCTATTGTGTTATTAAAGTGTTAGAAAAGCAGAAGCTGCATTCTGCATCTTTCCCTACCTTGTTTTCGAAAGAAAAAAATTACACACACACACACACAGAGTACATATATACTATAGGCAGGGAATTAAGAAGTCTCTCATAGTTTTCACATTCATATTATATAATCTTCCAAGATTTTGCTTTGTCTCACAAGTTTTAGTTTCATAAATGTTTTGTGAAATTTTGGCTACACAGTAAGCTGTTTAGGGCCATACTGTGTACAGTATGCTGTTTAAGGTGATATCATATGTGGACCCCTGGTTCATGTCCTATTGGATTATGATATAAAAGTCAATATGAACAAAATGTTTGGGGACCTTTGCAGTTTATCACATACAGTATATTTTTTCCACTGATTAAAGTGAGTATCAATTCTCACTGGCTCAAGATTGACTTAGCCTTCCATTGTTCCAAGGTCGGTAAAATGAGACCCAGATTATAGAGGGCAATATGCTGACTCTGTAAAACTGCTTAGAGAGGGCTCTAAGGCACTATGAAGCAGTATATAAGTCTAAGTGCTATTGCTATTTCAATTATTGATTTATTTATTTATCAAATTTATATGGCTGCCAATCTTACAAGAAGTAACTCTGGGTAGCATACAGTGAAAAAATATGAAAACAAACATGTCAGATACAATCATATTAAAAAAACACTCTCACACACAAAAGATAATGATTTTGCCATTTCATTAATACTGGTGATAGTTCATCCTGCAACCTTTGTAAGACTCTGTGCCATTTCTTGTTCCATATGTGTTCTTTGCAGAACACATAGAAAATAACAGGCATGATTTTCTGTTGACATTTTCTGTTCATCTTTTCAAATAATCCCTATTTCAATTTGTGAAAGAGTTGAATAAACATAGCAAGGAAAATAACTTGAGCTGACATTATTTGTAATTTGCATCTTTTTACTTCTTACATCAGCTGATTTGAATGCAAACTTATTTCTGATTGTATGTGGTCTGTCTCAGGTCCCTCACCTTTGTTTAGTGTTCAGCTGCTAAAATAATCCATCTCTCATTCCACTAATCAGGTGCAATCTTTACATTGGCTCTCTGCCCTGCATGATGTCCTATATTTTTCTTCACTTAGATCCTAAACTATCTTTCCTGCCAAATATTATTATCTATAAACTGTTGCAATCAGAATGGAATCCTAAAACCTCGCTTGCCTCTATGCACACTTGTAACTAAACTTTAATTATTTTTCAAAATACAAATAAAATAAAGCTATTTTCTGCTTATTAGGACCATTTATTTCCTTCAATAGTATAAATATGAACATAAATATATGTGTAAAGAGGAAAAAAAATCTTGGTTTTATCTAAGGTGCACACATATTATAGGCCGGTAATAGAACAGAATTGATGCCTATCACCTCTAACTTTTGCAAGTAATATTCAATTAACCCAATGAACTGAACCTTAATTTGTTACTAACAATCTAAAACGACACATTTCAAGATAGATGGGAATCATAGACAAACCACTGAACATATTTCTTTTTTCCTATTATGAGAAACGAAATAATGTTACCTGATGGAAAATGACATGCCAGGAGTTTATATTTACTGTAAAATATAAAATGATCCTTTGTTTTGGAAACATTACTAATCTTTCAGGTGGAAGGCATGTGCAAATTTTCTTGGCCCACATAGAACTTAACCCTATATTGGTTCATATTTCCTAATGTTAAGTAAGCCAAGAAGAGTGCAATTATATCATTTACTTTTAGGATGGTACATGTAGCTTACAAAATCCAATAGGAAACTTTGCTTAAGAAAGGCGGGGAATTTCATTACTTTTTTTGACTGGGGACTGTAAATTGGAAAAGAACCGTGAGTAGGAGGGAACAGACCAAAGACTATATTCACATCTGCAATGTAGGTCAAAAACCTACATGGATTTTCCTGTACATATATGTCTATTTTAAGAACTATATGTTGCTCAATAGAATGTCTCCAGGGAATCTGGATTACAGGTAGTCCTTAGCTTACAACAGTTCATTTAGTGGCTGTTCAAAGTTACAACAGCAATGAAAAAGTGAAGTAAGACCGTTTTTCACACTTACAACTTTTGTAGCCTCCTCATGGTCATGTGATCAAAATCCGGATGCCTGGTAACTGGTTTACATTTATGACTGTTGCAGTGTCTTGAGGTCATGCCATCACCTTTTGTGACCTTCTGAGAAGCAAAGTCACTTAACAACTGTGTTACTAACTTAACAACTGCAATGATTCTCTTAACAACTGTGGCAAGAAAGGCCATAAANNGGGGCAAAACTCACTTAACAACTGCTTCACCTAGCAAGATAAATTTTGGGCTCACTTGTGATCATAAGTCAAGAACTACTTGTATTAAGTAACACATGAGATTCAGTTGATAGGCAAGCCATTTGCTTACCTAGTGATTGCAAATTATTTATACTAGGGTACCATCATTCTACACTACAGAACACATTATTGTTCTTATTCCGTGCAAATTTTTTTAGCAGCTTGGGAAGATGGTGCTCCCCCTTTGCCAATTACATTACAGATTAGTTAAATAAAATAATTGATTAAAACAATTAAGTCGTATAATTAAATGTTTCCTGTTAATGAAATCACAAACCTATAATTCAACTATCCTTTCCTTTTATAAGTTGATTCCCAGGGGCTTTTAGAGCAAAACATGATTTTCATAACACATTAAAATAATAACAAGTCTCATTCATGTCAAAGTCAACTCTTGATTTTTATGGACAAGTCCATGTAGTTTGCTTGACAAGAATACGAATATGGTTTGGGGTTGCATTCTTCACCAAAGTTTACAGTGGAGCCAATCTTATCCACAGGCTTGTATTTTTTTCCTGGACCTAGCTGAAGCTGGACTGATGCTGCCACCTGCTGACAGGTCGTTCAAAGGCTTCCTTATTTATTAGCATCATTTTTCTAGTTCTGAACAAGAAAAAGTGAAAGTTCAATAGATTTCATATAAATACAGGTAGTCCTCAACTTACAACAGTTTGTTCAGTGAGCATTCAAAGTTGCAATGGCACTGAAAAATGTCACTTATAACCTTTTTCACAGTTACGACCTTTGCAACATCCCCATGATCATGTGATCGTTTCTGTGTCCCAAGGTCATGTGATCTGTGACCTTCTGACAAGCAAAGTCAATGNNGAAGCCAGATTCACTTAACAACTGGGCTACTAACATATTTATTTAATTTATTTATTAGAATTTGTCAAATTCTATAGGCATTTCTTATCTTGCTGCTGTAGAAAAGGTTTCCTTAACCTTTCACTTGTTGTAAAACAATTATAACACATGCCTGCAATCAGTTACATCCCTCTCCTATTAAGACACGATTGTCCCATCTAAATCAATCTGAATCCATCTGTTTTCCTAGATTGATGTTTCACCCCAACATCACCCTGAGAAGGTGATGTACTTCTCTGGGAATGTAACATCTGGAGGAATCTACAACTTTGAAGTATGCTGTTAATAGCCTCCTTAAGTGGTCAATTGTGATCAATTAGGAAGATAATGGGAGAAGAGATCACACAAGGTAAACATTGCCAGGAAAAGATTTGTCTTTTGCAGGAAGATGTAAATCTAAGTTAGAACGTTTTACAATGCAGTTACTCTACCTTAAAGGTGTAAGAAGACTCTACTTTCTCAATATGCTTTGTAGCCTTCCTCTCATATCTATCTTGTGTGTATGTGAGGATAGGTCTTACCCTAACCTTATTGATCAATTAAAGTTAGATTTTGTTCTTCAAAGCCTCTGCTTAAGTTCATTTTTGGCACATCGTGGTCTTAAGTTATAGCCGGACTTCACAGTACATTAACAATTAGTATGGCAATTCCTGTACCTATTAGTTCAATATATTATAGCTTAGTTAGCGATAGCTAACAAGCAGGTAGCATAATAACGTACATACAAACAGAAGGTAATCACTAATCTGTGAGATTGCCTTATTGTCGCTGAACTATAACTCCCAAAACTCGTCACTATTGAACCTGCTAGCTGAGGTTGCTGGGAGTTGTAGTTCAGCGGCATCCGGCGCAGCGCGATTCTCCAGTCTCGTTTTAACTGAGTAAAAACAATGTGCGGTACGGGAAGGACCAGCAAAAAAGGCACAAAGGAAGTCTTTTTCATAAGGGACGCAGTCGCAAGAAAGGCAGATTATAAAGTCCAAAGATCGGATAAATCAACGAAAACAAACGCCGCCTGCATCTAGAACAGGTGAAAAATTCCGAACTCGGCAAAACAAAACAAAATACACCGTATCGGTGGGAAATCTTTTCCCTTTGTCCTGGGAAAGACATGACTGCGCGTGCGGTGTGTGTGTGTGGGGGGGGGAAAGAAGGGNTGTGTGTGGGGGGGGGAGGAGGGGGGAAAACCCGCCATTTGCGCAAGCGCACAAATGGCAGGAGGCGAAGGTGCTCCCACGTGACCAAGGATGCTGGCTTTTTTTTTTTTCTTTCCTGCTGGCTAAAGAGCGAGAAATTTGAGCGGGAAACCGCTTTTCCGCCTGGGGCCTAGCAGGGCTGGCGCCATCAAAAGGACGACCTGAACGTGCCGTGCGTTGCTTGGCGGTGTCTCCCGCGGTGCGCTTCTTAGTCAGGGTCCGACGCGGAAAGGGACGGGAGTGGAGCAGGTAGAATTAGACGGAGGGAGCCTGGCG
>AZIM01003209.1:78829-89022 GCA_000516915.1 Ophiophagus hannah | reverse complement strand
CCCCCCCCCCCCCGGCTGGCCCACAGAGAACTACAATGCTGGTCTGGTCCTAGAAGAAATCCAATTTGACACCACTGTCCTAAGAGAAAGAAATCAAGGACAGGGATCTAGTAAAGTATTATTCAGGCTTAGTCTCTGAAACATCACCTAGCCTAATGCAATTTTCTACATTTGAATAAAAAGTTTGTCTGCAATTTCTAAGAGAGGAAAGGCATTCTTGTACTTTTTTCTTGTATTAATTTCATCTGAATAATTTTTAAAATTCATTTTCCGGCGTGTTTCTTTCAAAGATTTTTTTATAAATTAATTATACAATATGAATTATTTTGTAAATTATTTTTTTAAAAAGAGAAAATACTTTGGAGGTTGACATCTTTTCACATTATTGCCCACACCTTTTCTTTTATTACAGGTCATGGTTGAGTTATTTTTGGAACTCCCAAACTAGAATCCTGACTGAAGGATATACAGAAATCAATATCCCTGTATAAAATTATAGCTTTTTGAAGGAATAATGGAAAAACAATGAAAAACAATCCAAATTTAATGCTCGGGATTTAGCTGTATCCCACTGAGATTTTAAATTGCAAACTCTTTTAGTAGCTAATAATTATATAGATTATTCATTGGATGAGACTACTATTCATATCCCGTGGCTATGACTGTAGCTTTAGACATTCACAAAAGTTAATTGGCTGCTCATTTTTCGTTGTTAATCATTTTTTGTTGTTAACGTGTTGTGATATAAACATAGATTTATATACTGCAGAAAATGGAAGAATATGAAGCTATTTAAAGAATGCTAAAAGTTATACATGTGTTCAGAATACATGAGTTAGAGTTGTTTAATGCTGTAGACCAGGGGTGTCAAACTTGACTTCATTGAGGGCCGCATCAGGGTTGTGTTTGACCTTGGGGGGGGCATGACCAGCTTGACATCACTTGTTTTAGGGGTGCCTGTGGTGGCCTGAGTGCTCTGCCAGCGAAAATGGGCTCCCGAGCTCTGTTTTCGGCTGCGACAGCCTCCTGCAACTCTCTGNGGCTGCGACAGCCTCCTGCAACCCTCTGCTGGCGAAAATGGAGCTTGGCGAGGGCTGTGGGCAGCCCTCCGAAGCTCCGTTTTCTCTGGCAGAGGCACCGTGGGCCAGCCCTTTGCTGTTTCCAGGACAGCCCCACGGGCTAGATCTAAGCACCCCATGGGCCAGATCCAGCCCCCAGGCCTTTGACATCCCTGCTGCAGACCATCATAAAACAAGGAAGAAAACACTGGGTCCTCATGCTGTATCCAACTACAGATCTCCTTTCCCCAAAATCCTCACTCTTGTTGCCAGATACTTCTGTCTACTGTAATTTGCTTGCGTCTCGTCCTAAAGGAGGAGAAAGATAGTGATAGTGAAATACCAGTTTGTCCTAAGGTTGTGCAAATATTATCTACTCTGCACAAATTTTGTTGAAGGTTCACATTTTTAAGCTGTACTTCATCCATGGTAACCTTACTCTTGTGATACTCAGAATAGCTCCACTAGTTCAAACAACTACTGTTATTTAAAGGAAAAGTTCAGTTGAGAGATAATTTCTGATGGAACTCTGATAGGGTGTGAGATGGTTAAACTTGAAGCACTTGGATTTCAGTATTTCAATAAGAAAAAGAAACATTGCATTACAGTACAAGTAATCCTTGATTTATGACCACAATTGAGCCCCAAATTTATGTTGCTAAGCAAGTCAGTTGTTAAATGAGTTTTTGCCCCATTTTATAGTTTTGCCATAGTTATTAAGTGAATCATTTGGTCATTAAATGAATCTGGCTTCCCCCATCGGCTGCTTGTCAGAAGCTGGCTGGGAAGGTTATAGTCAGTGATCACATGACCCCAGGATGATGCAACAGTCAGTACATACCAGTTGCCAACTGTCTGATGTTTTTGACATGACCGGCAATAGTTGTAAGTGTGAAAACTTTGCTCACTTTTTTCAATACTGTTTTAACTTTGAACAGTAGTTGAAAGTTGAGGACTACCTGTAGAATACTTTTTAATATATTCGATAGAGATAAAATGCTTGGATTAAGAAACGCATATACTGTATAGTTTTTTTTTTAACTACCATCACCTTACTGTAATTCTAAAGTGTGCTGTTACACAGTGGCTTGCTTTGCTGTTGGCCCTTTTACATGTTGGTGTTTGGTTTGCAGCAGTGCCTATGGAGCATTCGTTAGATGATGGAGATGGCCCTCACTATTCCCAGGTGAAACCATGCACTCCAGAATTTTATCACACGCATGCACACTTGGTAAGTAAACTGGAAAGCGGACATTGATCATTTCTTTTGCTGTCTTTCATAAATATGTCGAGTTTTTCCTTTACAGGAAAGCAGTTCAATAAATGGGCTGTGCAGAACTCAGAAGTTCCGCAAGCTGAAAAAATAATCACTAGAAGACTTGGAAAGTTCTTCATAGATAATGAGCTTTTGAATAAAAGCATTGGGGGGGTTCTACATCAGAGTTTTAATTTTGTATTTTGACTTCTCTTTGACCCCTGGTAGAGAGAGTGGTATCTTTTAAAAGCAACTTGTGATTTTTACTTTCAGTGTATACAAGAAACTGATATATATATATATATATATATATTATCTGTGTTTAATAGGCATACAAATTGAAATCACGCCCACGAGGCCTGGCTCTTATCCTTAGCAATGTGCATTTCAGCAGCGAGACTGATCTAGAGTTGCGTTCTGGAGGAAATGTGGACAATGCTGCTCTAGATACGCTCTTCAGGCATCTTGGATATCAGGTGTTTGTAAAACATGATCAGACTGCACAGGTAAATTGAAAAATGTGACGATTGTAACAAATGTTTGCATAAGGTCCACAAAATTTATTTTCCAGAATTGGCTGTATTTAAGATGGCATCTAGATTATATTAGAGTGAACATATCCTCTTAGAATTCCTTTTTATATTTTAAAATTTTAATTATCTATAATATTGTTTTCAATTTCCATTTCTTGATTGTTTCATTATCACAACTTTATTTTTTATTTCTATATAAATATATATTTGAATCATTAACAAAGATTTTCAGATTTAAATTTAAAAAATTGAAATTTCCTTGGAGTCTGAATTGAAAATGATATAACATCATGAGCACTTTTAGAAACGATGCTCATACATTTTCAATTTTGATCATTCCTGAATCCTTTATCTCCTAGTTATCATGCTGTCTGGTGGTTTTTCCTCTAATTTCCAACTTCGTTTTCCTATATGGTTCAAGAGATTGCTGATTAGGGATAATTTTTTGTCCTCAGGAAATGAAAGAACAGTTGGAAATTTTTTCCAAGCATCCAGTTCACCAAAACGTAGACTCCTGCATAGTATCACTTCTTTCGCATGGCATAGAGGGTGGAGTCTACGGAGTGGATGGGAAGCTACTTCAGGTAACTCAATCATATGCAGATTCCTTCTTTGTTTCAGAATGTGATCTTGCAGGGAATCTGAGGAGCAGACTGGCTATCATGGAAACAATCAAGCCTTAACCAGTTCTAACATATTATGAGATTCTGCCTTAAAATAGAATGGAAGATATTTTGGTGAAGGGGAAACAATGGAGGGGGAAAAGCTGGACAGAGTAGATAGTATGCTTGCATTGTAATAATTAAAAAATATGGCAGCCTTTATATTCTTTGAATCACTGTACAGTAAAATATTAAAGTAATAAAATAAAAAATGTAAAATGACAAGAATTGGTTTAACAATTTCCTTTTACTCAGTTACCTTGTCTTGTTTCTTTTCCAGCTGCAGGAAATTTTCAGTCTTTTTGACAATGCAAATTGTCCTAAACTTCAGAATAAGCCTAAAATGTTCTTCATCCAGGCATGCCGGGGAGGTAAGTGACTGGGGAGGGTGACCTGTGATTCACGACAAACATTCCCCTTTTTGCACGCTTGTGCTCACCTCTCCTCTTTACTTCTCTCAGGTATAAGCGGAACCCATTTCACCTCCCTGCCTTGCTGTTGCCACTACCTTTCTCTGTAAGTGGTTCTCACTGTGCATGGCTTTGGTCAGCAACTTGCAGACCTTGCAGTAACATGGAAAAAGGAGATTTGTAATCTCTGCTTCTTGCATGCATAATGGGGTCACTTAGCCCTACTAACTGCACTCCAGTGAGATTGTGTGCTGGAACTTTCATTTTTTCTCTTTGGCCTCTGGACTCTGGTGTTTCCCACCTGTGCTGAACTTTGATAGATTGAGATCACCTTGTAGGAATAGTTTGAAAAAGTTGGTTATTTTGCGTTTTTGTTTGATTCAGATGCATGGGGGAGCAGATGAATTTAAAATACTGTTAAGATCCAGAGACATCCTAAAACATGTCTCTTCTCATCAAAGTTCCTTGAATCTAAAACAAGTTAAGGGGTGTGAGAAAAAAAGGATATAGAATATAAGACTGATCTTAGCCAGATTATATCATAATCAAAGGATTATAACTGATGTAAGGACTGGGGATGATTCAGCAGATATTTCAGCTGATTAGAATTTGTAGGAAATGTTTTGGTTGCTAAACACAAACATATCACCATAATCTTAAGGATTCCCAGGATTTTAAGTAAAAGCATCCAAAGTGAAAAATAAAATCAACATGAATAATATGGACCAATAAGCCAACAGGCATCATAATTCCAAATTATTCCCTAAATGCTGTCTTATAAAAGGCTTCAATTTATCCAACTTAGGGAAAGATAAAAACTGGTGCATCTAATTTCTGGAAAAAGGCTGTTCTGTGAAATAGGACCATTGCTATGAAATAGATTTTCTGGACTTCAACACCCTCATCTCACAAAAGTAGGGAACCATCACCTTTTCCTAGAAGGCCTGTATTGGCAGGATGATTCTGGTGAAAGGATCTGGATGTATATTTTAAAATTGGGATCCCTATCTCTAATTGTGGCTAGAGTTATCTTGGAAAGGAAAAATGTTTTAATAAATATCTAAATTCTCCTCTGTGATTCAGATTTAGAAATTGTTAGTAGTGTCAGCGGTATACTTGGCTTCATAGAGAAATTGAACAAGGCTGCCAAGATAAAGTTAACTTCATCTAGGCAGCCTTATTCAATTTCTCCAAGAAGCCAAGTAGCAGAGAGCATTGACTCCATCTTACGTAAGCTTTATTATCTAAAGCTTTATTTTTTTTCCTTTATACCTACAGCAACATTATAGCTCCCATTACAACTTATGAAGGCTGAGATTCTAGAGAATTGGGTTCAGCAATATCTTGAGGGCCGCAGTTTTTCCCCTTTGCATTAAAGATTATTTCCCTCTGATTAACCTTCAGACAGCATACCTGCAGTACAGATGAACTCTCTGAAGTAAATTAGAAACCAGCGCCTAGAAAATCTGTTTATGTAGTTCCTCAGAGGCTTGCCTTAAATGTTCGCTTTTTATAGGGAATACATTTTAGGCTTGAAAAAGGTTTTATAGGGAATAAAAGTTGAAAAACTGATTGGACATTTTTAATAGGGCACTTTAATGGTCCTTAAATTTAAATGTATTTTTTTAGCCAAGTTTCAGATCTTAGGAGAATACCGATGCTTCTCTTTGATGTGCAAAACCAGAATAGAGCTAGTATTCTATTACTGCGCCAGGGCTGCAGACACCTTGTTTAAGGTAATATATGCTTTTGAGGTATGTGTAAAGAAAACTTTGGTATTACAATAACACTTCTTGATAAAATTAACCTGTTAAACTTAAGCAACGTTATTTAAGGCGCACACAATTTCATAATACCTATCTGTTGTATAAACATTTGAACTAATTTGTGACATAATTATTATATTCCCTTTTTTGTTGAAATTCAAGTGCTACAGATCATAACTGAGTGGAATTTACCGCTAAAATCAGGGATATTTCATCAGGGAAAGCAGGAATCCAGTATGTGCCTTGCACAGAACAACCATGAACTGGATGCGAATCCCCTGGGTTATGCACTAGTTTATGGTTAAATAAATGGTATTATTTATTATTGTATTATTTTACAATATTTTTGGACTGCTGCATTACCGCACAACTCCTAGAGGTTGCAGTATTTCTATTAAAAATAATACAGCTAGTACATAAAATGACAGTGAGTACCAAATTCTCTGTGGTATCTGTTAATACCAATAAGCTGTGAATTAAAAGCCATATGAAACAGTTCAGTCTTCTGATAATTCCAAACAGCATACTATAGTTTGTGGATAAAATATGTTATTAAAGAGAATACTGCAGTCATGCAATATCTTGTTTTCAAACACAGATTTAAATGCATTGATGGTAGGATTCATATTAGCATATTATGGAGAATATTTTCTGAAATCTCTCTAAAAGTATTTAGGAAATGACCAAGGATAGAAGGAAAAAAAGGACCTCCTCATGTCCTTCCATTGAGAAATCAAGCACTCTGACTAAACAGGTTACTTTAAACATTTCAAAATTATTTACTTGGTATAATTATAAAAATTGAAGAAGTGGAGGCTTATAAAATATGTTCAAAAATGCCTCTATGGATTATTCTGAAGATAATTTTGTAAGTATAGTAAAAGCAAATAGAACTTACATTTGTTTCTTTGACCTAATTTAAATTTAATTTATTAATTTGCTCTGTTCAATTTAAAGTTGATGTTTTAGTCTGGTATCCCTTTTTACATCCATTTGTGCTAAGTTTTTCAGTGAATAATAAACTGGATCAAGAAATTTGGCTAGGACAACATGACTAAATAAACTTAGGGTTAATCTTTTAACTTAGTTGGAAATAGAATGTACAGAAAGATAGCCCAGGCCAAACCCTAAACCACTTAATGGCTTGAACTTGTAACAAAAGTCAGGAAAGTAGATTCACATGGTGTGCTAAGCCATAAACCATGACTCAGAAGCCACAGTAATTAGATTAACATCTTGTGCTAAGCTAGAATCTGCCAAACAACTTTATGCTATAGCATGATTTGTGAACATAGCCTCAGTTTCTTTGGTTAGGGTTAAGATTGAAATGGAAGACCTTAGAAGAAACACGTTCGGGATCTATGTCCCTTTCTCTGACACTCATTGTGGAAATACTGGATCTGCAAAACTGCTAGAATTAGGAAAGGAAAAATTCCAATGAATGGAGAGAGCTGCTTGGGGACCTCAGGAAGAAGAAAAAATGCTTTCTTTTGCTTGACATATGATGTGTCTTTTCCTGGAGATTATAAGTGTTCCCCAAATGTGTTTGGTACTGGTATTTTTCTACTGATTTATCTTCAGGGGATTGATCACAGAGACAAATGTTTAGTAAGCTAGCACCAGCTTTCATAATTGGAGCTTTTTACTTAACTACATAGATTTTTATTTATTACTAGAGTTTAATGCATGGTTAACAATTTATTTGCTTGTGTACCAAAGGAGGGGAAAAAAATCAAGAATTTTTTACGACATAGCTTGTACATTATAGTTTCACACGTGAATTCATCTCCAAGAAATTAAATGTTTGACTTAAAAGCTGTGTTAGCTGGTCTGTTTAGCTTTATGTTATGTTACTATAACTATAAAATGAAGAACGACTTGCAAGAGCTTCGTTACGCAAACCTGACATTTGATGCTTATTTTGATTACCATATTGTTACATTGTCTAAATGCATGGGGGCTTCTTGTTTGTCCTACTTTGATCCAATCTTCCGTAGCACACTGCTGCTCCTTCAGTATTGCAGCTCCCACTGCGAGGCGTTCATCTGTCCACTAGCTGCTGTTTCCTTCCCAGTAGGTGTGGACTGGCTCCTGCTGTTTAGTAACCTTGCAGCTGGAATGGAGTGGTTATGTCTATTCTACAGTCTTGCTGCCAGTAAATACTGAACGCTTGGATTTATTTCATTTTAAAGGGGAAGGGAAAAAAGGAAGGTTAATTCAGTTAGGAATAGCAAGGGTCAGCAACAACTCTGCTTTCTCTAGGGGCATCTTATGATTTCACCATTATTATGAACTGGTTTCAAACTGATTATATTAAATATAAATAGCAGTAGGGTAAGTATACAATTTAATAACAATAGTGTGCATAAAGCAATTTCAGAGCACTTGACACTGAGTCCAGCCGTATGTGTAGCCTTATTAATACTTAGCATGCAACAAGAACAATGAGCAAGAAACACCCCCCCCAAAGATAAATTGGAAGTAAATAATGATAAAACTATCTTTGAAAATAAGCTAATAGCCTAAAAACCTTTTGGGGTGGGGGAGGGGAGCTTATACTTTTAGTAAAACTTAATACTTGTCTGGACTGAATAGAAAAGGAAAGATTTTTGGAGCAGAATTAGCTGAATTTGGATTTGCTGAAAGAATAATTAAAAGGAATGAAATATAAAGGTACAGAGTATAAGCTGCTTTCTCTCCATCTGAAGCTCTTGAAAACAAGGTTACTTAGTTAAGAAACCACTTGGTTGGAACAGAGAATATGAGAAAGACTTAATGTTTGAAACGTCTGATGAAAGCTGTGGTTATAAATCAGCTATTCCCCTACCTCATTTTTCTCGCTTTGATATGTTTTCCATAAATAGAAAAAAAAAGTTTTTTTTTATCCTGCCTCCATTTTTGGAGCCCTCAGAAGCCTACCTTTTCATTTTCCTATGGTGTCTTTAAAATGTACCATAAATTAATACCGTAATTATTTAAAACTATTAAAGCAATATTTAAAATAAATGCTTAAATTGACAGGTTTTAGATGAGTATTAAGGGAGATAATGGCATTTATGATGATGCATATAGATACTGAAAACGTTTATTTTTAATTCCACTTGTATTCTTAGCTTGTTTGTAAAACGCCTGCATCTAAGACTTTATGCATGTGTACATTCTTTATCCAGCGCCATTTTTATTGGAAAATTTTCCCTTCATGTATTCTTTAAAAAAAAAAGTATAGAAGATTTCGCATAGCTGAAAATTCCTAAGGCTGTCTTGGAAATAGCAACCACAAAGAGTGTATTAGAGACACTGGTGACCTTTCTTTAACTGTTGGAAATTGGATATAATAAATATGGAGGGAGGTTGGCAGCAGTTTATTGATAATATTAAGTAGTCTGTAGGCTCTACATGTAGTTCATTCAGTATTAGGAATCTATATGGTGCCTTCAGAATTCCCCATTATTACAGTCTGATCTATGATGTCTGGTTCTGACAATAGAGAAGAATGTTTAAGTCTAGCATAAAGTGCAAGTTTTAAAAATTACAGAACTAGCTGCAAAATTAATAGCTTATAGTTTTAAGATAACTGGTGTGTATAAGATGAACAAGCAATAGCTAGAAGTTTGAGAAATAATAGCATAACAACTATAAAATGATTGAATTCCAGTCAGATTTCATGTTTTTACAGCTGAAAATAATGCTCAGTTAAAGATAATTGTAGTTTGTAAACATTACAGACTACAAAACTAAATATAAAAAGTTGGAGTAAAAATACAGGTATAGCAGTACTATTAATCAGTTCTTGCCAAATCTTTCTTACTGCTGGTGCAGAATGTAACATAGGTTATGGAGGAGATACTCAGAAAGTAATCAAGAAATATAAAATTGATCTGTATGGCTTGGCAATTTAGAGAATAAAGAATGTCAATACTGCCAACACTGTTGAATGAGCAGTTGAGAAGGTTATGCTTGATAGTTTCAACTTGTCCGTCATCGCAAGGGCACAGTTGTTCTGGAAAAGATATCTTCCGTCGAGTTCAGTTGAAGGGAAAGTATTATACTGAGCCAAAATAAAAGCCCTTCTTTGAGAAAAAAACTTCCAGATAAGTACTGAGTTTTACTGTGCCATTTACTTTCTACTGTGCCATTCACTACCGGGTTATCATCGGCCTGCCTCGATGACGGTCTTTGGGATCTGGAGAGGTGGCATGCTGCAGAAGCGGGAAGAGGTCTTGGGAGGGTGCATAGGAGGAATTCTAAGGCCTCATTGGTTCGATTTTTGGATAAATTTTTAAGAGGGTTAGGGAAGTGGGAGGGTTCTCTCTCAATTTAGGCATGGGGGGAGTCGTGATCGGGGGGGGTTAATTAAATATTTAAAGGGGTTAGGGAGTGGGGTGGGGAGTTTGTCTGGTCCGGATTTTAGATAAAACAGCAGCCAGAAGTTTAGGAGCTCAGTCCAGCTTGGGAGAAGAGGGCGTCTGGGGGGACGGAGGAAGGGGGGTGGGCGGAACCCTGAGGCGT
>AZIM01003208.1:111102-128933 GCA_000516915.1 Ophiophagus hannah | reverse complement strand
TTGACTTTGCTTTTCAGAAGGTCACAAAATATGATTAAATGACCCCCAGATACTGCAACCGTCATAAATACATAGCAGTTGCCAAGCATCCAATTTTGATCCCATGACCACGGAGATGCTGTAACAGTCACAAGTGTAAAAAACAATCATAAGTCACTCTTTTTCTGAAGAGTTGTAAAGTTACAATTTATGTTGTAACTTTAAATTGTCACTGAATTAATAGTTGTAAGTTGAAGACCTTGTGTACTTAAATTGCTCTATATTAGCAATTTGGTTGACCGTTTATCCAGTTTAAAAAGATCCTTCTAGAGATCGTTACAATCACTTTGTAAAATAGAAGATAACTGAAATTAATTTCAATCTGGATACAATATGTCTATTTAGTATGAATATTGCTTTTGAAATGAAGTAAGCCAGCTTCTTTACCTGAATATCCCATGAAAGGAGTCCAGTTTCTACATCCTGGTCTGTTGGATGAGACAGGTGTTTTCCGTACTCTAGAAATCTTTATATTCTTGGTGGAAGAAGGGCTTGTCATGTTTACTGTACTAATGTTTTCTGCATAAGAACTCTTGTCTCCAAAATATGAATCTAATAAAAATAAAAAATTTCCTTTGAAAGTACTTAATATAAAGTGGTCGCATTTCTTTATTTCTAAGACAGTTATTTGAAACATTATTTAGTAATAAAACATTTAATTCTTTTAAAGAAGTTTTTTGGAAATTTGGTGCCTATGAGTGCCATAGCATTTCCATCATTAGATGCTCTAGGATATCCAACATTAAAATATGATATATAAATATATCTCAAAAATAGTATAAATTGAAACTCATCTACCTCTCATGAGAGTTCTAAACTTTTCAAGATAATTTTTCCTACATTTTTTTAAATTGGGGACACCTATGATACTGCAGAAAACTAGATAATGATTCTTTCAGATTACTGACATCCACATCGGAGATAAAATGGAGCCAATCCATTAACCGATTTTTAAATACTCCTTGTCAAAGTCACAAAGTTCTATTTCCTAAATTACTAGGTTCTGCTCACCTCAGAAAATATTTCCTTTTCAATTACACAGTGGAACAGATATATAAAATTCATAGGTCCATTAATTAAGGAAGAAAATATAGTTTCACTGAACAAATAGAACAAGTTAATAACTTAATCCCATTATTTTCAATGGAACTAAAGTATAACTAAAATAACCTGAATGCAACCCAAATTTAGTCTGAAATCTTTAAAAAACAGAAAGCAAAGCCACAAATAATTTCACCTCCTGTATTAGCCCACTAATACCTCTCCATTTTATATTTTTCAGTAACAATAACTTTTCTTTGTTTTGTGGGACAATTCTATGCATGCTTATTTAGAAGCTGTGTATGCTTACATTCTTACATTAAGATTAAGACTAGATATGTGACATTTGTGTGAGAGAAAATATTTCAATTAGCCATAAAAAAGTATGTTAGTAGAATGTCATCATTGGTTATTATCCTATGGACTGGAGCTAGATTTAGAACAGATCCACTAAAAACAATTAAAATAAACAAACAGGTAAGCTAATTTAAACTGCAATAATCTATAATCAGAAATATACATATTTTTTTCTTAGCATCACAAACTATAATACCTCTTATAAAAATACATGTTTTGTTTGTGAATCGATAATGTAATATAACTGAGCAGAATCTTCTTGCTCTCTAACTGCTTAATCATTTGCAAGTTCATTTAGAAAAAAACCAAGCCCTTTTAGAGTTTTAATGTCCTAGTTTAAAAAATTATTTTGAATTCCACCTTTTATTTTCTACATATCAGATCCATTAGTCAAATTGTGTGTGCATATTTATAATTATAGCCTTAAATTATATTTTAATAAATTATTTGATATTTAATATGGCTTAATTTACTTCAGAATTTTAACCCCATCAAATAGTGTTGCAAGTTGTCCAATGCATCATCTACTAATTATATATTTTATTCAAGTTTGTAAAAAATTGTTGTTTCCCTCATATAGGACATGTTATCTTAATATATGAGCTGTATTTATATGTATTAATTATATGTATTAATATGTATCTATATTTACCCATAATTAAAAATAATAGGAAAAGCTTTCTTCGGGATACTTTTATAAAATTCATCATTCCAATATTCAGATAAATATTCTGCATTCAAGGGTTAACAAGTCAGATGTGTGATCAGATCAGGGGTCCCCAAACTTGGCAACTATAAGACGCTGGCTGGAGAATTCTGGGAGTTGAAGTCCACAAGTCTTAAAGCTATCAAGTTTGGAGACCTCTGGATCAGATCAATATAGAGAGCCAGCAGACTGTATTTAAGAAGTGGGTTTGCCATAAAAGACAACCAAGCTCCTTCCTCAGCCAGAAAATATTACTAAGTGATTCCAGGCTACCTCACAGGGCTGTTCTGGCAAAAAAAGAGGAGGGGAAACTAAGCATAACTCTGAGCTGCTGACCAAAAGGAAGGATGTGAATGAAATAAAATGCTTAATAGCCAGAGTCATCAAAAAAAGCTGAAAACCTGACTGGAGGACTTTGGACCAATGACTCTGTCAGCCAACACCTCTCATAGGGTTATTGTTATGGAGAAAATAGGAGGGAGGACTATTATGTATGTCTGCCAAATTGAGTTACAGTTAGTCCTCCACTTACAACCATAATTTAGCCCAAAATTATTGTTTTAAGTGAGATATTTGTTAAGTGAGTTTTGCCCCATTTCACAACCTTTCTTGCCTTGGTTGTTAAATGAATCACTGCAGCTGGTAAGTTAGTAAATCAATTGTTGAGTGAATCTAGCTTCCCCATTTGACTTTGCTTGTCAGATGGTAGCAAAAGGGGATCACATGGCCTTTTGGGACACAGCAAAAGGTCATAAATATGAGTCAGTTGCTAAGCATTTGAATTTTGATCACACGATCATGGGGATGCTGCAAAGGTGGTAATTGTGAAAAAACGGTTGTCACTTTTTTTAGTGCCGTTGTAACTTTGAACAGTCACTTAAACGAACTGTTTTAAGGCGAGGACTACCTGTACTAATGAAGTGACAAAGGTGGGATAAAAGTATATTCGATAAATAATAATTGAAGTTTTGCAGTTTTGCCCATTCAAGAACTGGGTAACTTGTTACAAAGAGATCTAAACTTTGAGAATCAGTTGCTGCTAATGCTTTCCATTCACTTATTAGAGAAGCCTTGAAAGGCGAGTTGGGGATTGAGGTTTCAGCCCAGAAGAGAGCGTTATTTTCACTATTTCGGGAGCTGCGATCGGATTTTCTTCGGGCAATGCCCACCTTCCAATTCTCTCGGAGGGAAGGTCGCGGCGCCATTGGGGCCCCTCGTGGNCCCCCGCGGGGGGTGAGAGGGCTCGTCGGTTAAGCCCGGCGTCTCTTGAAGACCGAATTGGTAACGGGGCTGGCGCTCGGGGCCAGAAGAAGACGAGCAGCGGCCCGAATAAGAGGTGGAAGCAGCACTTGCTTCCTCCATGATCCACTTGATTCGGCGGTCGCCTCTAGGAAACTCCAGCCCGAGGCAGACGGCTTAACACTCCCTCCGCCCCGTTTGCCTCAGAAGTCAGCCCGCGCCTCCGCTGTGCAGAATGGAGAGAGCGGACTGTACTATTTCAAGCAGCATAGAGGGGTGTCTCCCAATTAATTGATTTCGCTAAGTGACAAAAAATAATTCTCATCCGAGTTCCCTCAACCTTGGGGAGGAACTTTCTTACAGGTGAACATTTGAGAGTGTGATTTAAATATGCCCCCTCCCTCTTATCATTTTCAACCGTTGTCTCAAAATTGAACGACCCACCCAAAAAGAACACACCCTTAACTGTGGAGGCTTCAGCAGGATGGCTTTTCTGACAAATCTTTTTTCCCTATTTGGGTTTTCCAACCGTGATGCAACGTGTCACCACTTTCAGATGATGGGAACTGTGGTCCACACAGCTTACACGGGTCCTTTGGTTAAGCCGTTGCTGAATACTAGCCCAGAGTTGTACTTTTTAAAAGTATTTTTTTGAAAAGGCACTTCCTAAGCAGTTAAACATTGCAGAGTTCATTTGTAGCAAGAATGCGATTTAGGACTAAGGGAAATGATAGTAATAGCACTTAGACTTCTATCATTTTAGATTGTTTCATCCAGGGTAAGGCCTTCCCCTCAGTGCTGTCAGTAGCCTTAGCGTTACTGGGGATGAAGATTGCGTATCCTTGGGTTCAGCTATTTTTCAATAAACTGAACAAAAATGCAGTATTAATCATAAGGTCTATTGAAAAATTGGACTTAATTAAGCCTGAACTGAATGTTTGCTTTATAAATAAGTGATAGACAGCAGCTGTCAGACTGCTGCAATTTGGAGTTCTGGCTTAAACCAAAGATTGCTTTAATGCTGTTTTCAAGAGCTACTATTGTATGCATCTTGAGTTTTACTTTGTATTCAGATGAAAAGTGACAAAACTACCAAAGCAACACTGCGTTTTTATTTAGGAATCTAAATACTGATTTAGTGTAATATTTTCTTGCATATATCCTTTTCTGGTACTTATAGGGAAAATACAACATTCAAGTTCCAGTTTCTAACTATTGCTTACAACTTCAGGCTAATCTAATTCAGCTAGATGTACATAAAATTAAAGAGGGAAAATCTTTCCAAATACATTGATAAAAGAAAACCGAAATTTAAAAATGCAGCAGTTGCAAATTGACTTGATAATGGAGGATGGATACATTTTCTTCAGTAAGAATGAATGGTGGTACGGGTTTCCTGATATTCTTTGAAGCCAGTTTAGCAGCAATGTACTTTAGTAATTAGTACCAGAAATTGATTTTCAATAAGACATATTAAAAATATACAATATTTATAGGATTATCAGTTCAGAAAATGGACATGTTTCCATGACACATTCTTGTTTGACCATATAACCTAATAAAATTCAGTTTAATTGTAATCAGCCATCTTGGTTGGTGCTTAGGCCACACTTTAAGTCACTTGGTATAGTTCTTTAAAAATTAAAATTACAGAAATTGAGTGACTACTGCAGAAAAGATTGAAGATGGTTTTGTTTTTTAGCACCATTTTACTTTCTTTTTCCATATGGCAAGAATGAAAAAATGGAAAAGAGATTGTATAGTTGGGACTGGTATAATTTGTAACCATTTTAATATTCCATCTTTGTCCAGACTGAAAGCAGATAATAGTACATTGGTAAAGGTCAGAAGTGACATAGAGCTGAATATGTAATTTTGCCGTTGCACATGGCACAAGCCCAGAATTCAGCACCCCACGAATCCACTTCCCCATTTCGCTGTGCTTTCAGCTATTGGGAAAAAGTTATCAAATGAAAATATATAGCTAGTGCTTCATTTACAGTATTTGGGACTGGAATTGCTGTCACTAAGTGATGTGGCTGCAAAGTGTGATGTCCTATGACCATGCTGCTTACCAATGGCAATTCTGGTTGCCATAATCTCACATGACCATAACTTCAGATTTTCTGTTGGCTTCCCCATTGGCTTTGCTTGTCAGAAGGTAGCAGGGAATGTTGGTAATCGTGTTCAGGTGACTATGGCTTGCTGTGACATGATCAAGAACACGGCACCAAGTCCAGATTGTGATCACATGTCTGTGGATACACTGCAGTAGCCAGAAAGCTGAGAACTGATCAAAACCACTTGTTTAGCAATTATTTTGAATTGTTGCTGAACAAGTAATTGTATAACCAGAGGACCCACCTGTGTAATTCTGCTTTTACATAATAATAACTCTGGTTTAATAATTTTTGCCTTTCTAGGTCTAATGTGCATAAGTCATATGTAGCATAAAGGCTAGAACCTAAATATTTGATTAAAAAAAAACCCTTGTGGGACACACTTTTTTAAAAACAGAAATGCAACAAAAATGCAAGCCTGAAATCTTCTCATTTCCAATGGACTGTGGACAAATACTCTATAATTACAATTAACTTTAATCTGTTTTAAGCAAAACATATTTATTTATACTTCAATTTCAGTCAACTTACAAATGCAGTTGTGACATGTGAAATAGAGGTATTTCTAGAATTCTAATGGAAACAAGTATTTTCTCTTGCAGAAAACAATCTTTTACAACTTTATTCTTGAATATATACAATTATTCCAAGTCTACTAAAATTGGGATTCAAGCCACATCATACAATAAATATTTTAGAGCAAAGAAAACAAGTTGTAGAATTCAGCAAGGCCATTAGTTAAAACTAGGTTACATTATAATTGTATTATTAGTTTTCATTAAATAATGTCATTAATAGAGAGTAACTATTTGGATACCATTGTATTTCTTCTATTATGGTTTGACAAATAAATTAAACTGGATTTAATTATCACATATCCTGAAGGGGAATTCAAGTGCATGAAGTGTCACTGGCAAAATAAACAAGTAAATTTTATTAACAGAAGGAATACCTACGACAATTTACTATCTAGTACTTGTTGCTTATCACCCAGATGGATGAATGATTGTATCATAATCGTAATTCAAGTATTTATCTACTGCACCTAACACAGTATGTTATTTTCAAAGTGAAGCAGCACTGGAGGCAAAATACTTAAATACATACATCTGTTACTGAAAACCTCAAGTACATGTCACACTGTTTATTTACTTTGTTTATGGTAACATGTACAAAATGATAGTGCTTACAGTAAAGTGGCAATTTATAATGTAAACACATTTAGAAATGCCTTGATGGAAAAATTCAAAGCTGCTGATTAAAGTATTTTATACATACTGTACCCTAGCTAATAAGTTCAGGCTGTACATTTATTCTTTGAAGGACCTCTTCAGGCATACAAAACACAGGATTTACAGGCTTAATCTGTTCTTCGCCCAGTAATGATAGTCCAGCAATTCCAAACAAGGTGTGAAATGGATCCACCTAGAATATATTAAGGTATATTTATTGAAAACATTACTTTCCATGGGATAATATATTTTAACAGATTAGGCAGTCTTCTATAGAAAATAAATTTGAAGATTCAAATTAAAAAAGAACAGTGGAAATACACGTTTTATTAACTAATCATTTTTAGAAAACCAGGAAAAGCTTGAAGTATTTTAATTAAAGGAAGTGCAAACTAATTAGCCAGAATACAATATATCAATAATACCGTAGCTTCTTTTTAAATTCCAAAGTATATACTTTAAAATGTTGAGGAAAAGAAACAGGGCACCTCCATTTGTGGTATGATGCTAAAATTCAGAGAAGTCTATACATGCAATATGTTGAAATTACTATATTCCAATCTGATGGTAGAGACTATCTTCATCGTTTGTCAGTTTATTCATTGCCTCTGAACTTCAAATTCAGTGCAGCTAAATGCATGGGTTCCTAGATTGGTAGGAGTACTTTTGACATTAAGAGCATAGGTATAATGTTTCATGTATGATATACCTTGGTTTTGGCTCTGGCTGTAACTTTAGGCACAGGTTGTAAGTTCCATTTTTCAGCACCACTGTAAACTTTGAATGCTTGCTGAACAAATGGTTGTAAGTCGAGAACTATTTGAAGTTTGTTTTGAGCTTGGAATGAAATATATTTTCCATTTCATGTATAATTTTAATATGTGGCTATTTATAGCACAGCTCAAGGGCTTAGCCATTCCAAAATGTCTACAATGTTTAACAAAATACTACTCCTTGCTACCTATGTACTCCAAAGGAGATTTATCATCATGTAACCTATATTTATACTTTTTCTGGACAGGAAGATATACTTCGACACTAAATGTGAAGTTAAATCAATCAGTTTTTACTAATCTAAGAAGGGCCCCATATATTTTTGACAATATTATTTACTTATAGGCTAGTGGTTTTCCTTGCAATATCCCCGCTTCTCATTCTGAATTAAAATAATATGTAAAGTCAGATTACGAAAAAATCTTGACAAGGATAAAGGTTATATCTACTGGCATTTATTTGGAAGCCTTTGTGTTACATCTTCAAGAGATATTTTATTCAGAAGTTTTATTCCTCTAACTGGTTCAAGATTTCCAAAGCATTTGATTAGCTATATCCTTGATTCTGATAACAAATTTCCCTAGTAATAACTACTTATGATTAGAAACAAAATATAATCATAAAGTTATCTTCAGATCATCCACTAAAGTGGAACTAATCTAATTTGAAAAGAAAAATGAACACCATCATTTGTTATAGATTTCTAGATAATATGAAATAAATGCACGTGTTTCTAAGCATCAAATAGTGCTATGATTTAGTAAAATCAAAACTGTTTGAGACTACTTGCCATATCTCCCGGTCTGTCAGCAAATCCTCCGGTTTCCTCATCCTGGCAAGCCAAGATAAAATTGCATAATTTCTCTCTGTCAATCCAGTGCAACCTGCCAATTATCTTCAGGGATGCTAATACCCACCATGAATAACATACATCTGGTAACTGCCAAATGAAATGACAGCAGAGTATGTTAAGGCAATTGTGATTGTTAAGAGCAAGAATAATGTGATTTAAGTCAAAATAAGATATTTTTCCTGAATAAATATTTAAAAAGACATGGGAAGTCTGTTCCTTCTATCACTGAGCAGAAAAATTTGGAGTCTTTTTTTTAACCAAACATGCACAATTAAATTAAGCTGTACAAAGTTTACCTAAAATTATTTTATGCTTGCTATTTTTTATCTATCAGAATTTTTTAAGAAATCTTCCATGCAATATTGACCTATGTTTATTATGCCCATAGCTAACAAGATGAATGACTAAAAATATAGATTAAAACAAAATCTTAAAAAGCGTATCATAAATTTACAGTAAATCTTGAAATGTTCTTGCTGCCTTACTTTTTCTAAATGGTTAATTAGAATTACAAATGTTTCACAATGACTATGTTTGAATGAAGTCATAATGCAGTTGCTTTGCAGCTTAGTTCTTTGTGTAATTCAGCCTTTGTTTTAAATAGTACTTATGTCTTAACAGGGTGAGAAAGGATTTTATTGTGGTATCTGAATGCATTAAAATACATATGCATGGACTTGCAATTTCCTAAAATGTATGGATTAGATTGTTTGTTTAACTAATAAAATATCTATAAGAAACAGGATATTAAATTTCTATATAGGTAATTGAATTTATTATACTTCCATTAATTCAATTAATGGAAGTTTAATAAACCAATATATAGTATTAGTAAGATGGGGAAACTCCACCACTTCAGTTTAGTCATAGCACATTGATGAGGTAGACCTGTAAGCTTTCTAGTGTCTTGACAAATTTGATACTGTGTTTCACCGACAATAAGACTTTTCTTTTGACCCCCGAAAAAACAGCTAGGGCTTCTTTTCAGAAGGGTCTAATTATTGGCTCACTTCATGGTGGTGTCACTGACAGCCCCACCCAGCAGGAGCCCGCTGCTGGCCCACTTCTGTGGCCACTTGCCGCCACTCATACGCATCAATCCTGGACTCCATTTTGCCATCAGAGCCTTCCAGAAAGCCCTCTGCAGCTGTGAAACGAGCTCAGAATTGACATGCGCAGCAACCCCTGGCTTCCATTTCGCCTTCAAAGGCCTTCTCGAAAGCCTTCTGCAAACGATAAGAGAGCTTCAGATTTGGAGCTATTATTGGCTGCAGAAAGCCTCTGAAGGTGAAACGGAAGCCAGGGGGTGCTGCACATGTCAATTCTGAGTCTGTTTCACAGCTGCAGAGAGCTTTCTAGAAGGCTTTGAAGGCGAAATGGAGGCTGTGGGTGCTGCATGTGAAGCTCGTTTCACAGCTGCAGAGGGCTTTCCGGAAGGCTCTGATGACGAAATGAAGGCTGGGGGGTGATGAGTGCAAGTGGTGTCAAGCGGCTGCAGAAGGCAAGGCAGGCGCCAGGGTGTGGGAGGCCTGGTAAGTAGAATGGCTCCACCCCCCCCCATAGCTTACTTTGTGCCTCACCCCACCCCTGCACCCGAGTGGGTGGGGTATTAGGACTAATTTTGGGGATAGGGCTTAATTAGAGCGCATGCATTTAAAAACATGATAGGGCTTTTCGGAGTGGGTCTTGTTTTAGGGGAAACAAGATCCCACCCTGTTACATTAAGGAATAGTTTATCTGTCAAATCTACTTCCCAAACCATTATATAAATATACCATCCAAGCATTGCCTCATGGTGTTTTCCAAATGATGAAGGTAGGAGAAAATGACTTTAGTGCTATTCCTTTATTATGGTGAATGTCTACAACAGGACTGTCAAACCTGATTTGTCACATGACATATCACAACTTTCGCCCCCTTTGCTAAATTGGGTGTGGGCATGGCCAGCGTGTAACACATCTGTCCTGCAGGCCACAAGTTTGACAGCCCTGGTCTAGAATAAACCCAATGCTGCTTGGTCATTTGTATGTTGTATACGCCTGATCTAGAGTAATGTTTCAAGGTTATTTGCAAATGCATAAAGAATATAACCACCTCTATTGAATCAAGAATCCTTGCTGAAAATAGAAAGTGTTAATGGAAGTATCAATGAATTCCAAAGGTTGTCTTACAACAATAGTACACATGGCTAGAACCAGTCAGTCATTTTTTACAAAATTCTGCTTCCTTCCAAATTATGGAATTCTGAAAAACAAAATGTGGGCAAATTATACCTTTTCTGGTCTTCCATTAAGGCCACCAGATGGCAACTGACGTTCACAAAGCCACCATCCTAGAAGATCAGCATTTATTTGGTGTAACTGGCCAGTTATAGCCAGAAATCCTGTGCAACAATAGATCTAAAATTACAGATATAAAGTTCATGTCTATTTTAGAAAGCTATTCAGATAAAACAAAGAAAAATACAATGTGGGATATCAATTATTTATATAATAAATGCGACAAATTAAATCTCTCAACTTTTATCTATCATACTTACAATTAAGTATTTAAAATATGAAACTAATTTAACCTAGTAACATTTAAAAATCGATAGTGATGCACAAGGTCAATGGATGCTATTAATGATATAATATCCTTACTTTTCTTCTTAGATTTTCCTTACCCAAGTTTTTGATAAAATTATGCAGAAGGATTTAGTATGTTTAATATTTAGGGGACTAATTAATATTTTAAAAAACCTTAAAATCAAAGACAATTTAGCATGTTATTTTATTACCAAGCTTTAATTACGATTACCTGTCCTGCATGAGATTCAGATCCTGGTCTACAACCAAATCCTCCATCAAAATTCATACAAGATAACACAAAATCTATTGCTTTGTCCATATCAATTGCATCCAACTTCCCCTGAAAAGCAGAAAATTGAAAATTACTTCTTTGGCAAAACTCAACTAAGCACTGTTGTTTACTCAACTTGGCAGAGGAAAATACAACTTTTTTTTGCAGAATACAATAGAGGTGCTCCTTCTGCAATTTGACACATCTAAAGTTAAGAGAAATATTTAAAAGTCAATGCAATTAATTTCCATTATTGACTGCTCTACAATTTAGCAAATTCATAATTTCCAGTGTCTGAATGAACAAGGAGCTCTGAATGCAGAACATAGCATTTGTCAAAACTAATGAACATCAACAAAGGACTGAAAACATCTACCTAATATGGTGGGTTTTTTGATGGTAGAAAGATAGCGTTTTCCTGTAATCTGACGATACCAATTTCAAACTTGGAATCTTTTAATTTAATTTTTGAGCTTTAATTCCTAGCATTGCCAGATAACTTAGTTAATACTAGTTTTCCACTCTAGGAATATTTTAAAATGTTACATTCCTAATAATATCCTGGGAAGTGTTTTTAAAAGTCCAATAAAATAAAATACAGAATATTGGAAAACATATCTTGACCATTTCAGTATATATATATTTGTTTCAAAGGACTTACCAAAAGGGCTAAGGTTGCTACTGCACAAAATGAAAACCTAGTATCAATTTCTCCTAGAGGAAGAAATAAAAGCAGCTATATACATTACATGAAAAAACTTTACAAAATTGAGTTAAGTGCAGAAATACAAAAGTAAAACACATGTGTATCAATTCAAGTAAAAACACAGACATCATAGACAAGGTTAGCTTGTTTATATAAATATTCCCAAATAAGATAAAAACATTATTTTAAGAAACAATTGCATTTAAAAATAAATATATTACCAAATTAAAAATTCAGTCATATATACACACACACCTATTTAAACACAAGTCTTACAGTTGTTAAATTTACATAGAATTGCACAACCAAACTATATTTTCACAATAAGACTGGCAAAAATTGTGCTTATGCAAAAAATTGTAATTATTAGTATTAAACAATATTTCTCAGATCTCAGAGTAATTCTAGAGCTAAAATGGTGATATACATCACATTTAGAATCAGATGTATATAAAATCTCATCATAGATCTAAGTAACTACAATTCAGAAAAAAAGTGGAAATACCATCACATATCCTCTTGAATTATGATTTTAAATCTTTCATCAGAAAATGGAAATCAATATACTTTAAGTTACCCCAAATGTCTCCAGCAAATGATCCATCTTCCTTCTGTAAGCTTTTTACATAACTAACAATCTTATTTACATCAACAACATCCAGACTGTCATACAGTGTTAGAATCTGGAAAACAAAACCAATCATTAAAAGTTTAGAATATAAAAATACATGAGAACATAGTTATATATTTGAAAACAATCCAAAACTATTTTGATTAGAATTTTATTTTATTTCACTAGTCTGAAATATACAAAAAATCCAATCTTGTTTCCTCTATTTTTTCTACCTCCAATATTAAGTATTTAAAGGTATATTAAATTTTAAGTTTCTAATCATATCCAAAATATGCTGAGTTATAACCTATATTTAATTACACTTAAGACTTATATGAATCAATAGAAAGTTAGGCATGACTAACAAGACTGTTTTCAATGTTAGGCATGACTTAGGATCCAACCTAAGTTTTTTTTAATTAAAAAAAGCAAGTATGTCATAGTAAATAATTCCAAGCTACTTAAATAACTGATATGCAAATATTATTTTCACATTTTTTTCAAACTGCCTACAGTAATTCTTTCCACTAATAAAGTATTTTTAATCTAAGGGAATTCAAAGAATACTATAAACATTTATTCAATTATCATGCATTTATTTTAATTATAGTTAACAGTTTGTATGATGAAATTACTACTCCATGTTTTTAGGCATGCAATAATTAGAATGTAAAATAAATAGAATTAACAAACTTACAATAATTTTTGAAACAGAATAGACAAGAAACATCTACATTTCTTCCACTCTTCCTTATGCTAATTTGGGATTTGATCACTGAAGCTCCCATCTGATTAACTTAATAAAAGGCAGGTGATTTAATATGTCTTGTATGTACTTTACTATAGTTTGTGTTGGTTAATATGATGTGAGCTATAATCTGGAAGGCAGATGATTTATTTATCCAAGTCTAAAATATTCTGGGATTTTGAATTAAGATTCAAGAATTAAGTTGCTCTGACAAAATCCAAAAATCTAATACATAATTAAAAAAAAATTCTCAGGTCTCAGAGTAATTCTAGAGCTGAGTGTTAAACCACATCAACTGGAGATTCAGATAAAACATCATTTCATCACTGACCCAAGAAGCTATACTGCTTTGTGTTAAAAGCATCAGTTTTAGTTATAGGAAGTTACTTAAACTTGCCAAAGTTGGTTTGGGTGAAATATCATTATTATGATTGGTCCAGGGTTACGCTGCCTAAGATCGGCTGTTATACAAATCTAATCAAACAAACAATCAAACATTCAAGTGTACTTTACATTTTTCCAGTTTAAAAACTTAAAGACAAAAAATAAGCTAAACCATTTATTTTAGAGTTTGTAAAAAACAAAAGAAGGTGCATTATTTTTTTAGCAAACAATGAATGCTGAATCTAAAGAAAACTCAGTAAACATAAGGAATTTTTTTAAAAAGAAAATCGTATCTTGGAGCCTAGAAAACAAATCACTTAGACATTAACACTATGGATAAGCCATTAGTGAATCTTATAAAAACGTATGTGTTTACCTGAACAGCACTTAATGTATATAAAAGATGAGGATCATGGCCTATACTGGCACTTATGCCACCACATTCATGTTGGCATGATTTGATAAATGCTAGAATTTCTTCTTTGTTCATACGATGAAGCTGCCCCATGAGATCCATTACTGTCAATCCCCAATAGACGCCACTCATTCTTAAATATTCTGACATGCAGTATTCCTGAAATAAGTATCACATTTATATTAGTTTCTAACCTAAAGAATATAAAGAAATAATGAATGTAAAAGGTAGCATGACTATTTATTTAGATGATTAGGGAAAGAATTCCCAACACAGGAAGTTTCATTTTACCATACATACACTGAGGATTCTTCGTTAAATCTACAAGTATAGAAGAGCCTAAAACAAGTATGATGTCATTCAGGTACAGAAACATCTGAGATGAGTTGTTCCAGGCATGGAACAATTTGCACCTAGAATATCTTGCAAATTGCTGAAAGTTCCCAATTATTTATTGGGAACTTTTATATATTTTTATATATTTTTATATATTCATATATATTTTATATACTCATTCACTAAACTAACAATTGTGTATATATAATTTCTTAAAGCTGACAATTGTTAAATGCTAAGTACTGGTAATCTATCTCATAGTGCCATTTGTATAATCATTCTGTCTTTCCTTCCACAGCCATCACCCATCCTATCGTATTTAAATCTACATCAGCATCTCCATGCATCTGATTAAATGAGCTGTGGTTCCTCAAAGCTTATGCCTTTTAATAAAATCTGTTAGCCTAGAAAGGTGCTACCAGATTTTGGCTATCATGGGTTAATATTGCCTATAATTAACCATTTTAATTGGCTAAAGTTGCATATTACTTTGTTCCAAATTTTTAAGCAAAGAACATTTGAAAACCAGAAATAAGTATTAAACATAAAAGTATGTTCAATTAATTTAAAAATATGCTTTTTAGGTCTCAGTGTCATTCTAAAGACTTCTACAGCTCTGAAGTCAGATAATACATGCCAGATTACATCATTGACCTAAAGAAACTATCTACAATATTTATCAGAGTTGCCTCATAGAGTAAATGTGCAGTATAAAAAAATTAACATTAAATAATTAAAAAAGAAAACCTCTTCTATATTGCATATATATCTACATGTTCTATAGAGAGCTAAATAAATATTATTTGTTAACAGAATACTCACATAATCATCTTTCTTCGTTCCATAAGCAGCTATGTAGTCTGCATGTTTTTCTAACAGTAATGTTGATGGAGCATCATTTTTTATTATGACATCTTTTTGTGGTGTTCCCTTAAAAATGTTATGGTAAAACTCATCAAAAAAACTGTTGCAATCAAATTATACATAATAGAGTTTCCCAACTTATGTTCAAACAATGAATTACATATATTTATTATAATTAGTAAACTAAATTTTAAAATGCTAACATTCATAGAAGTACAATAATACAATAATGGATACAATAATAACGTAAATTTTACTACTATATACTTTACATATTTTCCTACAGGCAGAAAAAAATAGAAATTTTCTCTTGAGCCATTTATCAACATTAGTGAAAAGATACATATATTATCTGTCAGATAATATACATATATATCTGTCAGCAACAGAGAACTATACCATGTTCACAAAGGTTAAACTGTTTTTCCCACCAAGATGGCCACCTAGTTAATGAATGAGTGGATGTGATTAACCATTGGTTGCTTCTTTTATTTTTTAAAAATTTACTATCTTGCTCACAGTCAATTTTTTCTCATGGGGCATACATTTTAGTTATCTCATTCTAGTTCTTTCTCTTGATGCTGTTTGTCTCATGGTAAACTCTTTGACTCTTGCCATTTTAAATTCTGAAGTTAAGCACATGGCACTCCACTTTCCTCTTAACGATTTTGTGGGTGAAGAGGATAAAAAACAACAACATGCCCAGCAAATCGAAAAGTTTAGGATTTAATTCGCAGATCGCCAAGACTTTTCTTTTTAAACCAGAACAAAAAGAGTTATCAAAGCAATTGCTTAAACTATATGCTACGTTTTGGCTTTTGCACAACCTGAACGGTCACATCCTCCCTCCCCATATATACAGAGAGAAATCGCTGCCCTATAAACATTGCTGTACTCACCCAGCAAGAAATTCAAGGGAAGTTGCCAAGGTACCTCGCAAATAGGTAGGGGCTACGACTTGTGGACTATAAAGGAAAGCGCGCTGCATTTTCGGTTTAATCATCAATCGTTACCGTGATGGATAGCCTTTTTCAGCAGATTATGTCGAAAGGGGGGGCGGGGAAATGGCACTTGGGAAAACGGGAAGCTGGGAAACGTGGCTCCCCTAAGCAGCCGTGACCAATTTCTCGCTCGCCAGCAAATACAAATCCCGGCCAAAGACCGCGAAAAGGGCTGGTTTCCCCACCCCCAAGCTGCTTCCCTCTTCCTACCATCTCGGCCTGAGCCTCAACCCTTCGCGGAATGGCCGACGGTCCTAACAAGGGGGCTCCGCCGACTATTTTCCCTCCCCGAGGAAAGCAGCAGAGGGGTGGAGGGAGGAGAGGGAGAGGCGGCAGGAGCAGTGAGGGCGCGAAAAGCGGCAAGAGCGGGAAGAGGAAGCGGACACTCACCATAATGGTACATCGGCGATAACTGCTCACGTGACGCCCAGACGCATGCGCATCACTCACCGGAAAAAAATAAGAAAAATAAGTCGATTTCCGTCCGGTGTTCCGACTGGATCCGGTGGAGCTGGCTAAGAATTGCCTGTACGGAGAAAACTGTTTCCGAGGCGTTGTTTTTATTTTTATTTTATTTTTATTATTTTTAACCAACAGCTGTACGGCGAAAGCTACTTATTGAAGCAGACGAAGGAGGATTTTGGTGCTTGTTTCTATTTAAACAAATTATTCCGAGACGTTCTTTTTTATACTCGGGGAACACTAAATTGGGGGCAGTTATCAATTTTATTTAATAATAATCTTATCTGGTTTCTATATTTATAGAAAATAGAGATTGGTAGTGGGGGTGGGGTTCATGCCTTCTTTACAGGTTGTCGACTTAACGACCGTGATCAAGCCCAAAATTTCTGTTTGGGAAATTGAGTCATTTGTTAAGTGAACGTTGTCCCATTTAACGACCTTTCTTGTCAGTTAAGTGAATCACTGCAGTTATTAAGTTAATAATAGGGTGGTTAAGTGAATCTGGCTTCCCAGTTGACTGCTTGTCAAAAGGTTGCAAAAGGCCCCAGAACATTGCAACTATCATAAATATGAACCAGTTGCCACGCATCTGAATTTTGATTACGTGATCACTGGGATACTGCAACAGTTGGAAGAGTGAAAAACAGTCATGCCATTTTTTTCAGTTGTGTTTTAACTTTGAATGGTCACTAAGTGAACTGTTGTAAATCAAGGACTACCCTGTACTTGCTTTTGCTCTATTCCTGATTCCCACCTCCTCCTTTGTGGTTTTGGGATTAATTTGAGGAACTGGTGATTGTAGTTATCAAAAGTTCTACAATCTTATGTTAACTCCAAAAAGTTATACTGCAAAAGACTGCATTGGTTTCTCTGCTAATATACCTTAAGACAGTTTGGAGAGATCACATTGGGCACTTAAGGTTGAATCATGCAAGATCATTTTATTAAAATGCCAAAAGGAAATGAAAGTGATATTACTTATATAAATATAACTTAAAAATGGATTTGTTCTCAATAGAAGTCCTACAGTTAGAAAAGCAAATTAAACAAAGGACTCAAAAGCAGACTTGATCACTTCCTCTGGCGCAGGTATATTATCA
>AZIM01003208.1:73700-97063 GCA_000516915.1 Ophiophagus hannah | reverse complement strand
AAAATTTTTGAATCCCACCACTGGTGTGCATACACACACACACACACACACACACACACTCCAAGACCACAAACTGCCTATTTATTTTATCACTGACTCACCTGATTTTGGACATTACTGAACCTAAATGAACAACTGCCATTTCTACTTTGTGTAAACACAATAGCTGTTCATTTCGGTTAGTATTGTAGTAAATTCTGTAGTTATTATAGGAAGGTATAACTTCATGCTCACATGAATATTTTTATTACTATTAAGTTATATTGTTAAAGTTCAATGTATTACTCTGAATAATAACATAACATACTATGACATAAGCATAACATAATATACTTTTGTAGATTTCTTTCACGACGGAAATCAAAATACCATTCTATTAATATTGCAAAAATACTTACACACATTAGGGGTTCTTCAGTCATTCTTCCTAAATATTTTTTCTGCTGTTGCTCATTTCCCCCAATTATGACTGGCATTTCCTATAACAAAAAAGTTTATTGTTTAACATGGGAAGACATAGCCTAATGCCAATGTTAAAATAATGTAAATAGTAAGTAAAGTTAAAGCAAAACACTTACACCTAGGGAATTTGCCTCAATAGCTGTCTGAACTCCTGTACATCCATAAGCCAATTCTTCTGTAATAAGGCAGGCATCAAAACAGCCAAGGCCAAGACCACCTACAAAAATTGTTTTGGACAACAAATAATATTCCACACAAATAAACATTATGTCAAAATTTAATTATTTTATGCTCTATTGTACTCTCTCCTGATTTAGTGATGCAAGCCATTCTAGCAACTTAAGCAAAATGACTGCTAAATGAACAAGTGACAGGGGGTAGTGGGAGGGTGGGGAAGACCTGCAAAATTCCTGGTTGCTGCTGGTCATTCAGATAAAGTTACCCTGTGTCTAATCCATTTCCCTCCCTTGTTTTGCCCCCTTGCAGAATGGAGCAGTTGCTTAACCAAGCTATCTTTTCCTGAACTGCTTTTCCTTGCAGCCCAGAACTTCCCTAAAATGTGTTAACAAGCTGACTCTACTTTAATTAGTTAATTAGAACTCTTACTGCTGCCTGAAACTCACTAGACATTAATCAGTTTCACACTGAAGCCTTTTGTTGTCAGGCCATGAAAGCAGAAAATGATTTTTATTACTGTTTATGTATTTGTGAACTGTATTTATAAATACAATTTACAAATAAAGTGGCTGTACATTAACCAACAGATATGCTAAATTTGATATATACTAAATACTGTCCTTCACACACACAAAAGATAACAGATTTAATTCTACGGGTGTTAAAAAGATTTATTATAAATATGCTATCTTTTAGTTGCAAACCTTTCCAACTTAAATAAGTATTAAAGAATGAATACTAGTGTAAATAATTGTATTTATAATTAATAATTGTAGGAGAGAAACAGTTTGAGCTCAACAGAATATCATTCAATGAGGTCAATTCGCATGTTTACGTATCATCTGTAACATGTACTGTAACTTATCTCTTCAAGACATGTTCTTATCTCATAAATTCAAAATCAGATTGGATTGTAATATCTTTTGTGTTGTTATTGCTTAAATATATTTCATTGTTTATTTGATTTTATAGCTTATAATGTACTTTACTTACCACAACTGTCTGGTATGTGTGTATTCATCAAGCCAAGCTCCCATGCCCTTTTAATGAGAGGAACAGGATACTTAAAAGGAAACAGATATGAAAAATAAGATGCAGAGCTCTTCTGCTTAGAGTCTTATTCACTGAAATTTTAAACAAGGTATTTCCCTACTATTTATTGTATATCTACCTCTCCAGTTACGTCATAATGAGAAGCAACAGGTATGATTTCTTCTCTAGCAAATTTACGAGCTGTAGCTTGAAATTCCTTCTGTTCATCTGTAAGTTCTAGAAGACATAAGATTTCAAGTTCCTAGATATGCATAAAAATTAATAGGCCATAAAATATTTATTTTATTTTTTAAAATCTTATCCTTATTTTTTTAAAAGTAACTCAAGGTAACCAACATACATAATACTCCTTTCTTCTCCTACTTTCACCAAAACAATAGGCTGTAAAGTGAATTGGGCTGAGAGAGAGTGACTAGTACCCAGCCGGCTTTCATGCCTAAACTAGGACTAGAATTGGAAAAATATGCAGACTATCTACATGAAATACTTTCATCACTCTCATACTTAACTATATGCATCCCATATCCCATTTATTAAAACATACACATACATTTTTCTTCAACCACAAATATTGATCCAAAACTTTGTCTACCAAAAGTCATGTGTAAAACACATATATGGAAATACGTATGCTCCAATATTAAATCTTAAAGGAACATGTGTTAGGATTCTGTCCTACATATCGGTAGTAATTGTCCAAAAACCAAGTATAGTTTTGAAGCATTTCAAGTAATTCAGGAAATATATTACCTCTTATTACAAACGGCTTCCACTCTGTCTAGAAACTGTGAATGCTTCTTAACAAGCTGAAGTAGATAATGCACATTAGGGAATGCAGGTGAATAAAATGTCCAGAAAGGAATACATTTCAGCTTTACATCTTCATGGTTTATCCTATCTAAATATTCTATCCTTTTCTTCCTAGGCTGATGTATGTTTCATAAGAAAAAAGTGGATGTATCAGAACATGCCTGCATATGCTCATATACTATATAGCAAATATACTCACATAGTATATAGCAAATCATGACAAATGAATCAATTTAGATTTATAATACTAGAAGCTGCCAATTCAGGGCCTTCACGTGAAGCATTTATGGAGTACTTTTACATACCAAAGCTATAACCAGCGGCAGATTTGCTTTTTGGTGATGTTGCAGTAGCATGACTGGATTGTGCTCTCAAGCCACAAGCAACAATGCTTCGCCCAACCTGAAATTTAATGTAGAAAAACAGCCAAGTGTCACATAAGCTTTCAATAAATGCCCCAAACTTTATTACCAATGCATAAGCATCGCAAGGATATAGAGCCCAATACATTAAACGAAATACAATTTTTATCTCAGATATGGTTAAAAATTTTCATATGTCAATTATTAAACTTATAATATAAATACAATCTAAAGGGGGGGGAAAGAATATAAATGCATTTTGTTTTACTATTATAAAGAGTACAAAACATTACTGTTTACTGTTAAACTACTGTCTAAAAAAATGAAGTATTAATTCTTTAAAATACAGTGGTTTCTTTATCTACAACATACAGTGTAATGACTGTAACAGCTACTATGTAGGCCAGACAGACAGAAGATTAGCAGAAGCATTCTTGAACACCAACTGGCAAATAGAAGACATGATGCAAAGTCCTTAATCTCATAACACATGGGCAGAAATAGACCAACTAAATCCAAAAATGCCAGAGGATTCTTGGAAACTTGGCATATAAATCAGCTGTCCATACAGGTATTTCTCAACTTACGACCTTTTGTTTAGAGACCTTTCAAAGTTATGACAATGCTCAGAAAAGTAACTTATGAACAATCCTTGAACTTAATGATTGTCACAGTGTCCCTGCAATCACATGATCATGATTTGGATGCTTGGCAACCCGAGTGTATTTATGATGGTTGCAGCATCCTGAGGACACATGATCATCATTTGCAACCTTTGCAGCTGGCTTTCAAGAAGGAAAATCAATGTGGGAAGCCAGATTCATATAAATGCATAATTCGCTTAATAACTGACTCACTTAATGATCACAGTGCTTAGTGACAGAAGTTCCGGTCTCAATTGTGGTTGTAAGTTGAGGAATTTCTGTAGACACATAAAGCACATTTACATACCATTCTAAAGAGACAATTAAAAAATGCTAAGAAGGAAACAAAAAGAACACATGTTCTCCAGCAACCAACATCCAGATAAGCAAGAATTTATACCAAACAAGCAAGCAAAAAACAATATTCTAATTAAGGAACTACCAAGGAGAAAACTACACCAACATCAACACCTAGAGGGCAAGCTAGTGTATATAAACAAGAAACAAACACCACGCCCACTAGCACTAATGTTACCTCATGTTATTCTTCATTGCAGGCAGTAATGAAATATGTGCAAGCAAACAACCAAGCTCAGACAGCACCAAGGACTCCAAATGCTGGTTCTTTGTTAATTTTCTTTGATGGCTCACAGTAGTTGTAGTTACTTTGTTTGTAACTGTGACCCAGCAAAGTCAAAGTCAATGTTTTACTAATTACCAGTTCACAGTACGTGCATATTCTATGTACTCCCCTTAGTAATTTAAAGTCAATAGGCAGGACTTAATAAGACCAAACATGAAAACAACTCTCTGTACTAATGTTAAAAAGGGGAGGAAGAAAGTATTAAACAATTTGCAGTTACGCAATAAGAAATTACACAAATTAGAAATGAATTTTTTAAAAAACAGAAAAATTAAGCAAAATTGTTAAGAAAGAATCCTTAACAGAATCCTTAAAAGAGGGAAATTTATGTAAAAGTTTCCTCAAAAAATCAGTTATGATAAATCAACATAAGAAAACTTATTTTAGGGTTATAAGAATCACTCAACAGTGAGATAGGAGGCTTAGAAATTAAATAAATAAAAAATAAAAATTATTTTATTAAGAATCAAATGGAAAGGAAAAAATGCAATCTAAATATTGCAGGCTGACCCTACCCACTACCAGGAGTTCTATTCTGACCAGCTAAAGGTTGACTCAGCCTTCCATTCTTCCGAGATCAATAAAATAAAATTGTTGCAGGCAATATGCTGACTCTTTAAACTGCTTAGTGTGTTGTAAAGTATTATGAAGCAGTATATAAGTGCTATTGTTCTAAGTGCTGTATAAGTAAAGCAAAAGCAATAATTTAATGAGCAAAAAATTAAGTACATTAACTCACAGCTTGCAGGAAAGACTGCAGAATGATGCCATAATTTGAGATGAACAAGATAATTTGGGGAAAATAATTATCCCTTACATATTAAATATGAAATAATAATTTTAGACATGATATCTGAAATGTTAATAAGAATGAAGGAACTCAACAGAAAGTCAAGTGCATTATTTTATACCGGAGATCTTTTTATATCAGCAACCAAAGACTCACTTTTGCATTTTTGGCAGCTTGGGAGTACCCAATTTCATCCCCTAAGGCTACAAAATCTTTCCCCAAATTGGCCTTGATTCAATTAATTTTCTCTGGATAAACAGCTAAGCAGAAATGTGCAAGACTACATGAACTTCAATTCACATCTTGCCTTTGGTATATAAACTGTATACCAGCTTTGGTATATAAACTGTAAGTTAAATGGCAAGTGAAAGACAAACCCAAACTACTCAAGTTAATGCACAATTAGCTCAATAAAAAATGAATACCGATAAGCAAAAAAACCTTAAGAAGAACAAAAATAGATCTTACACAAGACAGCTGCAAGTAACTCCCTGGAACATCTAAAGTATAATATTAACTAGAAAGCAAACACTTTTTGTTAATTACTTGTTACTGGTTACAAAAATCATTTATATTTGTAATTTGATATTTTGTATAGCAGACCTTTGATATCTTGTTTTGCAAGATTTGGAATGATTTCTTGTGGCACATTTTTTTTAAAAAAAAGCAGATTGCTGATAAGTGTCACCTTATTCCATTACTATCACAATAGTTTTTGTTTGGACCATTCTATTGTGGCTATATTCCAATTTTCCTTATGGTAAATAACTTATTTTTCAAATTCATAGTAATTGTTTTGTTTCCTAAATCTTTGCACATTTGGACAGATGTAAATAAAAATTACCTGATCCCTGGTAAAAAATACCCGATCCTGATCTAATTTCCTGGAACTTCCTAGGAGAAAATTAAGCCATGCAACAGGAATATTGACAGTAATATACTAATTACATTATGTTCTACTTTTACAACCTTGATATATTAATTGTTCAGAACATTTTGGCTTACATTTAACACATATCATCATGCCAAATGACTGATGATTCTTCATATTATATTAGCATCAGTACTCTGCCATAAATCCTACAGGCTTTCAAATTATATACGATAAGTATTGCAAATAATCTCTAGAGAAATATTTTATATAAGTTTGCAATCATTTTGAACATATGTTCAAAATTGTTATAATATATATCATTTATATTTTCAAACACCACAAAGGCTCCAGACCCTATAATAATCTGTATGAAATGATAAAATAATGCAGCATTGCTATGTACAAGACAAACTTTGTACTGCATACCACAGATGCCAGCTGACAAACTTAAAAATTAACTTTTAAAATAAGATCCTAAAAACACTTTGAATTTTACCAGGGATTAGGTAATTTTTTTGATGTAGAAATATATATTTTAGATAAAGCAAGGCATTTTTATAATTCTGAGATTTAAGATAGTTTCTGACGTGGATTAATTTCACATATACTACTGTAGGAAGTAACAGAAGCCCAGGTGGGATGGCAAACAATACTATTCTATTTGTATGCTTACCTGCTTCGAAAAGTCCATCTTAGATGTTTAAGTTTAAAAGAAAGGGGGGGAGTTTGGAAAAAAAAACCAAGCAAAAACAATGGGAGTGATTTTGGAGTCACTTTACCCGGGTGGACAGAAGTGGGGGAGGGGGGAATAGATAGGCGACCTTTGACATACTTTGATACGATATCCCGTAATTTTGCTAGTAGTAGTAGTAGTAGTAGTAGTAGTAATAGTAATAATAGTAATCGTAATAATAAAACAAAGACACCCAGATCTCCCCCCCCCTCCACCGCAACTGACTACCAATGACTGTCATCTTGCGGGCTGCAGTCGAGATTTGGCGACGCTCTTCTTCAATCCCTGGACTTTTACTCTGGCAGGACAACCCAAGCCTGTTCCACCCCAGCCCTAACCCGGGTGGCTGTCTCCAAATCCTGCAAACGGAGACACCCTCCAGCAAGGCAGGGAAGAGTCAGAAAGATCGAGCCGAAGTCGCCCTCCCCACGCCCCCCCCCAAGGCGNCCCCCAAGCCCCCGCGTCCTCTCTTGGCAGCTTTCTTCCCACCCGACAGGCTCTCAGAGCAGCCATGACAAAGCCTTTCTTCTTCTCTTCCTCACCGAACCTGCCAGGCCGTGACTGAAGTTCGCACCGATTTACATCAAGCCTAGACCCGCCCCCAAGAGCGAGGCGGGGGATCAGAGAGAGGTTGGCCCTTCCGGAGGCCCCGGGCGGCTGAAGCAGAGAACAGAAGCGGGAGGAGGAGGAAGGCTGGCTGGCTGGCTGGTTGGCGGGGCGGCTACTGTTGAAGTGCTTGCCTTGGTTATCAACTTCGAGGGAGTCGGTCTCGTTTTTAGCGCCGCGGGATGCGCGGATCCAAGCGTGAGAGGTTAGTTTGTGGTTCGGTGCCCTGCGCAGACCAAATGATTAAATCATGAGAAAGCGTGTCTAGAAACCCGGCTTAGTCTGGTTTTTGGTTTTACGGCAGCACCGGGATAAATTCGACCTGCGATCGGAAGGAAGGAAGGAAGGAAGGAAGGAAGGAAGGAAGGAAGGAAAGACCGGGATGCATTTGAACGGTAATAGGAAGGAAGGAAGGAAGGAAGGAAGGGGAGGGATGCATTTGAACTATGATAGGAAGGAAGGAAGGAAGGAAGACCTGGATGCATTCGAATGGTGATAGGAGGGAAGGAAGAAGGAAGGAAGAATGGATTCAATGCATTAGGAGTGTGAAGTTCTTGCATCTGGATTGACTACATTTTATGCCAATCCACGATAATTTATTTTGAATGGGCTACCATCCCTGCAGTTTTTCTGAAGCAGCCCAAAGGCTTCCTTCGGTCACCGGGCTAAGGTAGAGTAAAATATAGTTTGAGTTGGGATTTTAACTGTGGGAACTCAGTCAATAAATTGTGTCTTAGGCCACAAAGAATTGACCCTAGTTAGTTGGTTCTTACTTGATAAACCATGATTAAACCATAGTTTAGTGGGATGTTGAAACCCTGTTGAAATCTTGTAGTACCTAGAAGGGGAACATAGGCACTTACTATTTTATTTATTTATTTAATTACTTTAAATAGCCACCCCTGTCACTTGCATGTGACTCTTTCACAGTGTGCACAATTAAAAAGCACTAAATGCTCTGTAATGTTTCCATTAAACAGTAAACCACAATTACAAAAGTCAGAGAATAGTGCAAACTTATACTAGCCATTTAAAGGACTCCATGCTTCCATGGGATCACCAGGCCTAATAGCTAAGCCATGTTGGGATCAGCCTCATGGGGTAGGGGGTGGGGAATGATGTACCAAGGCAGAAAATGTCTTGATTTGGGCATGAAGCTCTTTGCTGACGCGATCTGCCATATACCTCTCCTGCTGGACCTGATGGGATGGATGGATGTAGTTGGGGCAAGCCGATCTCGCAAATGTAACAAATATAAACTGTTCATCAATTATGAGCAACTTTGGGCAGATGCTAAAATGATATATCTTGACGTACATATGTTCCTAATGTGACATAGATTTTGTCATAATGCCATGATTGTACAACATGCTTACCAATGCTTAACTTAGTCATGATTTATTGTTTTCTTTATTATATCATAAACAACTTCAGCATGACTTTACGAGAACTCAACTAGTTACTGACAGACAATCCTAAGAGCTGGAAGCAGCTAAACAAGTACAACAACCAATGTTTCTTGAGGCAGTTCCAACAGACCCTTATTCAAAGTTATGCAATGGAGAAAAAGCAATAAATCTGTCTTGAAAACTTCTTGGTCTGCAAAGATATTGCTTCTTTATCTGTCTTGGCTTTATCAAAATCTAAGGGCATGGAAAGGGTTGTAACACAGAACTAACAGGGATATTTATTGTGGATTTATTCTTCTCTCTGTCAGAGGAACAAAGGAATGGATTGAAATCTGACCCAAAACAAGTGTCGGTTATTGAAGATAACATTAGACAGAAATTAGCCAATGGGGGAAATGAAAGAAGAAATTTGATAATTTTTTCTTTCTGAAAAAGGAAGAAAAAAAATTAAGATATTTCAGTAACACATCCAGTTTATAGACAGTTGTGATTTTCTCTTAGTACACAACATGTTAATATGTTGTTTTTTAAAAAATGCTTCTTGAATAAGAAAAATGTAACGTGATCCCTTTTTCCTTTCATTAAGTTATTTTGGCAATATTCATAGTAATTATTAAAATATAAGTTAAGTATATACAGTTTTTAGGATCTCAATGTCATGGACAGTATATATGAATTCTGTAGAGTAATTATCTATTGAATTCAGTAACTCTTATTTCCAAGTATGTATAGGATCCAGTTTCAAAATATAATATAGTTTGCTTCATTGAAAATATTATCTCTACCAGTTAGATTTTAAATAAATATTTTTTAAAACTATGCCTCTTATCTGTATCTATTTTTCCCTTAAACTGGTAAAAAAAATAATTTATCCTTTTAATATTTCCAGTTATTCATTTGACATTATTTTTCTTCTCCATTACTAATTTCTACATCTTAGATTCTATGTAGAAATGCAGGTGGATATCAGAATATTTAATATCTATTCTTGTACTTTCATTTTGGTTATGAATAACATAAAACCTGAAACACATTTGACCATTTATTATTTAACTCTTTCATGAAATGTTTAAATTATATTTCTGTGGAAAGAATTGCAAGTTATCAGTGACACAAGCTTCTCTTTCGAGTCAAGTTAAAGGGGAGAAGCATATACTACTTGAAAAATTATGTGTCTGCTTTTCATTATCTCAGGATTGGACAAGGATCCAGAAAAATCCTCCACTCTAACCTTCCCACATCCTTCTCCCCTCACTGATACTGAACTTGAGGCAGTAGCCAATCTTTTGTGGATATTTCTGCTTCCTTTCCCTTCTATTAGCCTCTTTGTTTCAAATTTCACTTTTCCTTTTATTTATTTATTAAGTTAAATAATCTCAGTATCAAGCAACTCTGCGCTTTTTTCTATGATTGCAAGTTGTTGCTCCTCAACAGATGTTTTCTGTTCATGAATCCTTAATCTTCATCTCTTTCCCAATTTGCTTTGAGTGCGGGACCATGGAATAAGCATCCTGGTGATTAACAAGTCCACAGTCAAAACAAGCCCATCAAATATTGTCATGTATTGAGAGGGTTGTCTGATAAAGCAGAAAGGTGTTGCCAGATTCTGAAAGAACTTTTCTGCATTTTCATGCACCTGTTTGTTTTGAGTCTGTGCTTAACAAGTTAAACTTGCAGTTAAAACAAGCTTACTGACCAGCTTTTAAGTAGGCATGGTAAAACGAGAGAATCCCTAAAAGGGGAAAACATGCCAAAAGGAGGCAACATCCAACATCTTAAGGGGGAAATGTGCCCACACTAATTGGTGAAGAATACAGGTAGTCATCGATTTACAACTCAATTGAGCTCAAAATGAGACATTTGTTAAGTGAGTTTTGTTCCACTTTCTTGCCACTGTTGTTAAGTGCATCACTGCAGTTTATTTAGTTACACGGTTGTTAAGCGAATCTGGCTTCCCTATTGGCTTTGCTTGTCAGAAGGTCGCAAAAGGTGATCGCAAGAACTTGGGACACTGCAACCGCCCTAAGTACATGCCAGTTGCTAATTATCTGAATTTTTATAATGAGATCATGAGGATGCTGCAATAGTCATAGGTGTGAAAAACAGCCATAAGTCACTTTTTTCAGTGCCGTTGTAACTTTGAATAGGCACTAAATGAACTGTTGTAAGTTGAGGACTACCTGTACCAGATGTTACACACTTTGAAACCACTACAAGATTCTGCCAGCATAAGTGCAAAACACTCCTTAAATACAAGCATAACTAGCCACAAGTTAAGATGATGCTATGCATAGACTGATGACGAAGCAAAAACAATCATCAGGAAGATGTGGCTGAATAAAGGTATGTCAAGGAATATGTAGCATGAAAATAAGGAAAGGCCTTTTACATCAAAGATTTAGGCAGAAGATCTGCACATTAGGGATACTTTTTTCTTCTATCTGTTCTCCATTTAAACTACAATTCATAGGCTGGGTTCTCATACAGTACTAAGCTTAATGCGTTGTGTGTCAGGATTCCGGCAGTTATCCCAATTCAATCATGAGTCTCAAGCCAAACTCCCAAAACTTCAAAGGATTTATTGGAAGTCAACATGTCAGCATGACCTGGGTGTAGCCAACTCTGAGACATGTAATTTACTGTCACCCTTGATCCTGCTTTTCTCCCCACCCCTCTGGGTGTATCATAATNTTAGATTTTTGCACAGCAGAAGCTTCAGTTATCTAATCAGTCTCTGAAGAAAATATGAATGGAATGTACTTTCGATTGCATACTGCTGCCTGCTGTTTGAAACTCCCCCCCCCTTTCTGTTGGCAACTATAAAACATGTATAGAAAATGTTTTATGAGTTGACATTCGGCTCCCCTCACTTCTTGAAGATGACCTGTACGACACACACAAAAACCAATTGATTGCAGGTATAGAAACTTATGCTCACGAACACCCCCCCCCCGGTTGGATTTTCTGAATGGAACCTTACTACAAGGCGATCGGCTTGGATGTTCCTACTCTTTACCCATGATGCCACTGATAAGGGATAGCCCTTCCACTTGATTAAATATTGGAATTGTCTCCTGTGCCATCTTGAATTGAGGATTCTCTGCACCACATAATGGGTTTGGCCTTCTATGACTACGGGGTCTGGGGGCTCACAAGGTAGGAGATTTTTGTGCGGCAGAAGCTTCGTCATCTAATCAGTGTCTGAAGAAAATATGAATGGAATGTACTTTCGATTCCACACTGCTGCCTGCTCTTTGAAACTCCCCCCCTTCTTTCTGTTGGGAGCAATAAAACATGTATAGAAAATGTTTTATGAGTTGACATTGTGTTTTGTGTTGGCTGTGTGATGTGTAAATTCAACCACTATCAATTCAGTAAACTGGTTGAACAATTGCTCACCATTGCTGAGTCTAGTCATATTATATTTTTCGGTTTCCATGGGAAAGAACTTGTTCATGGCAATCTTATGTAACTTTCCAGTTTCTATAAGAAAGAACTTGTTCATAGTAACTTTATCTAACTATGCCATGATTAGAAAATAAAAATCTGAGTAGAAAACCACATTCTGGCAAAATATGGAAGTATGCCGAGTCTATTGTTATGATACAGGTGGGAATGGAATTGCATGGGGAATGCAGAGGCAGCAATTCTATATTTATTTTAAAGAATAATGCTACTTTACATAGCTCAGTATTTTAGAGTTTTCTCATATTATTTTATATAATTAGAAAGAAAAATAGTTTCTGGCTTCCCAATCTCACATTTTCCCTAAGAGCTCACAAGAGATACAGTGTTAGTTACACTGCTTATAACTGAGTATTGGGCTACTTTGCTCGTAAGCCTTCAGTTCTTTGGTGTATAATTTGTATTTTGAGAATTTTTCTTGTTGCTGAGTGGAATATAAATTGCATAACTAGCTTCATTAATGCAGCAGAATCCCCCCTTTTATTTTAATAAGTTTGTATGAATTATCAACCAGATATATATTAAAAAACCCCATTTGTTTAGACACTTCCATGATTTTTCCTAGTGTGTTACTATGTTAGCTATTGCAGTAATCAGTTCTATGTTTATAATTTATTTATTATGTATTTTTAACATAAAAGCTCACTAAACTACATGTGAATTATATAGATTTACATTTTCCAGTGTCCAAATACTTGTAAGGATGGTGGTTACCAGCAGCTGCTGCTGTCAGTATTAGGGATGGAACTTGGGGTATTCTCTAATAAATTGAAGGTGAAAAGGAGATGCAACAAAGTGGAGAGGATAAGGGAGGATGGAGTATCTGCATTGCTTGAGTGAAGGAGAGAAAAGTAGGCTGATAAAAAAGGAATAAGGTTGGGATAACCAAGAAGATTCCAAATGGGAAGACTATCATCATAGGAGGTGGTAGTAAGTAGTGCAGAGTTCAATAGTTTGAATTCAATCTTGTGGGATATACCTCTTACATTAGAAACAGAACTATTAGTTGCCTGGAAAGCTCTAGAATGGTGGGGGGGAGTGGCCTTGGCAACTTTAAGACTTGTGGACTTCAATCCCCCAAATTCCCCAGCCAGTCATGTTGAAGAGAGTTGAAGGGAATTGAAGTCCATAAGTCTTAAAGTTGCCAAGGTTGGACACCCCTGCACTGGACCTTGGAAGTTGAAGAATTGGCCACAGAGGTACACAACCTCTTGGTCAGATTGTGTAGGAGCAGTTGTTCATTAAGCCAATTGGAGTCCTGGAGATGACTAGCCTCTTCCAGGCTCTTTCTTCACAAATGTAGAAGACAAATGTATAGAGAAAGGACTAGTATGAAAACTCCATTGTCAGAACCACAATAAAAGGAATGCAAACTATTTTGATGCTGAAACATGGTAGGTACATGGATGACCCCTTTGTCCTGAACAGGTCGAAAGCAAGATATAGCCAAATATCAATGCACTATGTGTAAAATGAAGTTTGTTATAAACTATAATTTATTATAAAGCTGATGCAACCAGTATGGCTAACGTGTTAGAAGGAACACTGGCTTACCTGAATGTTCGTTTTCTGTCTGTGTGGAGTGAGTCCAGATAGGATGGGTTATCTCAGCTTAAACCAATAGGACTGAGTCTGCTCAAATTCAAGCTCTGCCCCTTTGCTGTGGCCACTCCCCAGCTTTCGACAAAGCATCAAGGCAGACGAGACGTGGTCGACTACAGCAAATAAACAGACACACATTAATGCATCCCCCTTGCCCACCCCCAACCAGACGAATCAGGGTGGGACTGGACTCACTCCACATAGACAGAAAATGAACATTCAGGTATGCCAATGTTCCTTTTCCTATCTATGGTTACATGAGTCCAGATAGGATGGGACATACCCAAGCCTGCTAATTCCAGGGAGGGCAAAAGTCTGGTCCTACTTACATCAGTGTTTATGTACACTTTGCAGGACTCTTCTGCCGAAAGCGGCATCCACTGCAGCGAAGGTATCAATGTGACAATGGCAGATAAAAGGAGACGGAGAAGACCAGGTGGCCGCTCTGCAAATCTCCTCAATGGGGGCCTGGGTAGCCCAGGCCACCATTGTTGCTGCACTCCTGGTGGAATGTGCTGTCACCCCTCTTGGAACTGGAAGAGCCGTCATGTGGTAAGCCTTAGCGATGCAGGCCCTAATCCACCTGCCCACCGTCATAGGTGACACCTTCAACCCCAAGGAACTGGGTTGAAATGAGATGAACAGGGCCCCTGTCCTTCAGAACGGAAGGGTCCTCCTGATGTAAGTCTTCAAAGCCCTCCGCACATCCAGAGTGTGCCAAGATCGCTCAAGAGAGTGGGAAGGAGCAGGGCAAAAATTGGGAAGGACAAGTTCCTGTGCTTTATGAAATCTGGAATTGATTTTAGGAATAAAGGAGGGATCTAAGCGCAGCACCACTCTGTCTGCGTGGAAGACACACAAGCCCTCCTTGACATAAAGAGCGGCTAACTCCGAAATCCTCCTAGCCGAGGTGATGGCTATGAGGAATGCCACCTTGAGAGAGAGGAAATATAAGGTTATGGATTTAAGGGGTTCAAAAGGTGGGGACATTAAAGCTTTTAGAACTTTGGGAAGGTCCCAAATGGGAAATCTGTGAACCACTGGTGGTCTTATGTTGGAAGCCCCTTTTAAAAATTTATGAATAGTCTGATTGAGAGACAGTGAACCTTTATGATGCAAAAACAAAACTGAGGAAAGGGCTGCTACCTGTCTACGCAAGGTATTAGCAGAGAGTCCCTTGTCGAGACCTTTCTGCAAAAAGTCCAAAATATTGGCCACGGAGGCCGAGATGGGGGAAATTTTGGCTTTCAAACACCACTGGCAGAAAACTTTCGAAGTGGCTTGGTAAATTCTGTTCGTGGAAAGCCTTCTGGCTGCTAAGATGGTCTGGATGGCCTCAGAAATCTTTTGCTTCCTTAGAGCGCTCCACTCAACCACCATGTGGTCAGTTGGAACCACTGGGGGTCCGGGTGAGAGACCTCTCACTGGAGAAGAGAGACTTTGAGAGGAGGAATCCTCCAAGGATTGGAGCACGAGAGGTTCACCAGGTCCGCGAACCAAGGACGTCTGGGCCAGTATGGAGCTAGTAACAATACCTCCTCCTCCTCCTCCAAAATCTTCTGAATCACTGCTGGTAACAACGGAAGAGGAGGGAAGGCATACAGCAGCCCCTGAGGCCAATGGCACTTCAGGGCATTGGTCCTTTCTGCTCCCTGGTGCACGAACCTGGTGAAGAATCTGGGAAGTTGGGCATTGGTCGGAGAGGCGAACAGGTCCACCACTGGAAGTCCGAGTATCTGAACCAGCTCCTGAAACAAGAGGGGGAATACTCCACTCTGAGGGATCAATTTTTGCTCTACTTAGCCAATCAGCCTGTGTGTTATCCCACCCAGAGATGTGTTCCGCCCTAATAGAAAGGAGATTCTTTTCCGCCCAAAGCCCCAGACACTCAGCCTCTAACATAAGAGCTTGGGATCTAGTACCTCCCTGTCTATTAATGTGCCCCTTGGTGGTGATGTTGTCAGTCAGTACAAGGACATGAGAATGAAATATGTGTGATCTAAATTGTTTGAGAGCAATCCTGACTGCTCTTAGTTCTAACCAATTAATACTCTTCCCTTTTTCTAAGGGGGACCACAGGCCCTGTGCCAAATTGGAGTCTAGATGGGCTCCCCAGCCGGAGAGACTGGCATCTGTGGTGATGACAATACGAGAAGGTTCTTTGAATGTTTGTCAAGCATGCAAGGCCGGAGAAGACCACCACAACAATGAACTGTTGACAGATGTAGGGACAGAAATCCTAACAGCCGAATGACTCCTGCCTGCCTTTCGATGAGGCAAAAGGAACCATTGAAATTTTCTGGAGTGAAGCCTGGCCCAAGGCACAATGGAGATGGTGGAAATCATCTTCCCTAATAGTTGGGGTACAGAAGCCAGCGTGGAAGAACGAGCCTTCACAATCTCCCCAATCATAGAAAGCAAACTGTCTATCCTTTCTTGTGAAAGAAAAACTTTGCAAGAAAGTGTATCTATGTTAGCCCCCAAATGCAATAAACTTGTAGGAGAAAAATGGCTTGACTTCTTATTTATGGAAAACCCGTGGTCTTGTAACATGGTAATGGTAGTCTGTAGATCCCATAAGGCTTGGTTCTTAGAAGAGGATTGGATTAAAACGTCATCTAAGTAATATTGAACCCTAATGGGGATACTCCTCAAACGGGCTGCCAGGGCTGCTAAGATTTTAGTGAAAACCCTGGGCACAGAAGACAAGCCAAAAGGCATGGCCCTGTATTGGAAATGTTTGCCTTGGTAAGTGAAACGTAAGTATTGCCTATGTGAATGGCAAATTCTGATATGAAGATAAACTTCAGTGAGATCTATAAATGTGAGGAAGTCACCCTCCCTGACGCTGGCCAAGATAGTCTGTAGCGAATGCATCCTGAAATGCTTGTACAAAACAAATTTATTGAGCCTTTTAAGATCTAAGATGGCTTGCTATTCCCTAGAAGATTTGGGTACCACAAACAGACGGGAATAAAATCCCTTGCCCTGTTGGTTAATGGGGACCTTTTGAATGGCCATGATGTCTAACAGGTGTTGAATTGCTTGTTCCACCAGCCATCTGCAAGACGGTATTCTGGAGACTGAACAAGGAACAAAAGATCTGGGAGGAGGTGATCGAAATTCAAGGGATAGACCCTGTCTAACAGTTTGTAACACCCAAGCATCGGATGTGGTAGTTTTCCAGTGAGTAGCAAAATGGGATAATCTGTCCCCAATGGGAGGACTATTGCTATCTTTATCAAGAGTGCCTGAAGAAGTGACTTCCTCCCCCACAAAAGGGCCGCTTGCCTAAGTACTGCGGTCTGTCATGGGCTGCTCTATCCTGAGGATGTTCTTGCCAGTTGTAGGGTTGCCTCTGGGACCCTGGAGCCCCTGAAGTGCCCTCTCCTCTGTAAGAGGATCTATGGTTATAAGGAGCAGCCCTAAAACTGGAGCGTCTATTTAGAGAAGGAAGATACTTCTTCTTGTCCCTGGTTTCAACCAGATGTGGCTCCAGGACCTCGCCAAACAGCTTGTCCCCTTTCATGGGAGAAGAGGCCATCTTCCACTTGTGCCGACCATCTGCCTGCCAACTCTTCAGCCAAAACATTCTATGGGGAGCGATGGATGTGGTGATGGCCTTGGAGGCAAACCTGGCACTATTCAAAATAGCGTCTGCAGTGAACTCTGCGGCTGCAACCAACTTATGAATATCCTGATGAATTCGCACATCAGATGCAGGGACATGGTCCTGTAATTGGCGAAGCCATGTAGAGAGGATCTCGGCCGCCTTAACTGCCCAAGTGGCTGCCAGGTGAGTGCGCTGGAGGGATTGCTCGATCCTCTTGTCTTCAGCTTTTAGTGCCTCTTCAGGATCTGCCGGATTGGATGAGGCAGAGATCATAGCCGCGACCAGTGCATCAACTATAGGCAACTGCAGGGAGCTGGTTAGCTCGGGCCCCATGGTAAAGAAATGCCTCTCATTGGCCGACAGCGATGAGGAAGTACCAGGGCGTTCCATCTGCTTTTGTATAACATTGAGGAATAATCTAGGGACAGGCACCATTTCTGGTCTTACAGCTGGTTCATCGAAAAGTTGATCAGGTGGCACCATGCCATCACCCTCTGTTTCACCAATATCAGCCCCAGGCCCCAACTTTGCAGTTTTCTTGGCTTTGAATAATAAAGCCCTAAACTGCAGGTGCCTACAGTTGATGCACCCACCCTCTGGAACCAACTGCCCCTGGAGCTTCAGGTGGCCCCTGACCTTCTCTCCTTCCGTCGTGACCTAAAAACATGGCTGTTCCAACTTGCCAACCTGGACTGAAGGGGATGGGGGCGGGATATGGATTTTAATTGGATTGTTTTATTGTTTTAATTGTTTATTGGGTTTCTTTCAGTTTAATTTCATTTTAATTGTATTGTGTTTATATGGTTTTAGGTTTGTACGCTGCCCCAAGTCCTTCAGGAGAGGGGGCGGCTTAGAAATCCAATTAAATAAATAAACAAACAAACTTCTGTGCATCAAAAATGCTAGTAAAGGAAGGTCTCTCCGGGGCCATATTCTCATCCTCTGATTAGATTCTTTCTTGTTTTCTTCAAGGGCTCTGCCAGCAATGCTTGTAAAACACGTCGAGTCCTGGCTAAGATAAGACTGAGTTGAAAAAAAACTGGGCTGGGGAGGGAGTGGAGTGGCCACAGCAAAGGGGCGGAGCTTGAATTTGAGCAGACTCAGTCCTATTGGTTTAAGCTGAGATAACCCATCCTACCTGGACTCACGTAACCATAGACAGGAAAAAGCACAGGTATTAATTTTAACATAATTATGCTCTATGTTGCTTAACCAAGCATATTTCTAGTACCTTTGAAGTTTTTTTTTAAACTGAAGTAATTGGTTCCTATGTCTGTCCATCCTCCTTCCCACTTTCCCTCCCTGTAGATTAGTTAGAAGGAAAGTATATAGAGGAACTCAGTTTTCTTTGATTTATTTGATTTAGGTGGTTTCTGACTTTGGATTGCTCACAGCATAAACATAGAGAATAAAAATACAATAGAAAATAGAAAAAATAGCAATATGGTGAATCTGCCAGTAACAAACATATCCAACAAGGATTCCTAACTACTGTATTCCATGACTTGGCAGGGCAGCCAATTCTTTTAAGCCTTCCAGAACACAGTTACAATGGGAAGCACTTGGATCTTTATGGGGAATCTTCTTTTAGGAAGAAGGCACCATGATAGGCATACTTCCTGAGTCCTGATAGATGATGCTTTTCAACCAAAGGGACCCAGAGCATGCCAATCTTTGCTCCTATTAGCTGGACATACACCAGAGGAGATAGCTGGTCCCTCAAATAACTAAATCCTGTGCTATGTTGGGTTTTAGAGAACACAACCAGCACCTTGAATTGCACCCAAAATCAACTACCGTAGTAGCTCATGGAGCTTGTGAAAGAGGAACGTCACATGGGCATATTGAGGCATGCCTATGATTGCCAACACTGATGCATTCTAGATCAGTTGAGCCTCCCAAATGGTCTTAAAGGGCAGCCCCATGTAGAACACCTTGCAATAGTTATGCAATAAGGGGTTATCATCTGTCTGTCAAGCAATAGTAATAGCACTTAGATGTATATACCAGTTCACAGTGCTTTACAGCCCTCTATAATCGGTTTACAGAGTCAGCATCTTGCCCCCAACAGTCTGGGTCCTCATTTTACAGACCTTGGAAGGATGGGAGGCTGAGTCAACCTTGAGTAAGTAAGAATTCAACTGCCAAACTACAATCAACAGAAGTAGCTTCTAACCACTGTGTCACCATGGCTCATAGATGATTATAATTCTGAAAACTGAGAATTTGGTATGGTGGGGGAGGAGCCAATGAAAGATGTAATTACTTTCAGTAATGGAATGGATTCAGCAGGAGACTGGAGGAGGAAAAAATGCAACTCTTTCCCTCCATCTCATCCCAGTACAATTTTTAAAAAGTTTCATTCCATGAATGTTTGAAGGTGAGATTGTTAATGTGCCTATTTTGAAAAACAAGGAGAAACAGAATTCTAATTTTAGTTAGAAACCATTATAAAAGCAATTTTGTAATACAATGAATCCCACTACACTAGTAAAACAACAGTAGGCTATTGTACACATATACTAAACAATTTTCTTGTATTCAGAATTTGAAAACTATACAGAATTATGTAGACATTATTTTATTCACCCTTCTTAAAAATGGAGAATCCAAATTTGCTCCCTTCCCATATGACATTAAACACAATTTCATTTTATGAGCATGAGGCATGATTGATCATTCTTCCTCCTTTCTCTGCTGCATAGTAATGAGAAGGCCCAAAACTTATTTCCCGCTAATTTATTGTTTCTCATTATATCCAAAATGGGAATGGGTTTATTGAAACAAGGCACAATTATTAACATTGACCTCTTCCATTAAATCATAGTTCATACCATGGTCTCTCAGGGTTCAGATATAATGAGCTGAAAATTGAACTAAAAGCTTCCAATCTCCTTGCAGTTGTGCTGGAAAGAAATTGAGAGTCGGCAAGATTAAAGCTTTCACATATGATATATAAGAAATATATTTTAGTATGGCATTCAAGGCCAGGCTATTGTCATCGATATGTACTCCAATCAATGTGTAAGGGGTAAAGAGAACATAGCCAAATAGCCACAAGGAATGAAGCTGGGTACATATTAGTAATAATATCTCAGCTACTTCCTTCAGCAACTTCTGATTTATAGTAACCATTATGGAACCTGGAAGCTCCATACTTCCAGTGGTGACAATACATCCCATAGATAAGCCTAGTGTTTCTTTCTTACAGCTCTAATGTCATAAAACAGGGCTTCACAATCTGGTCCTTGAAAGTGAATGCTGGAAAATAAATTAACTAATTTTTATATTGTGCTATGGTATTACTATTCTTTTTGGGAAGGAAGGTGGGAAATCTTGCTTTCTGTTTTCTCTCCCAAAGTGATCTCAGGATTGGTAAATGTCTGGCATTTAAGATGTTATTAATGTTCTCATGCCTTCGCTCTATTTGCAGATTTTCTTCAATTAAAAAGTAACTGATTGTATCCAACTGCCAAGTATATATACACCAATAAATAACTTACCCGAACTTCCCTATATATTGAACACAATATGCTGATAGTAAATGTGGTCAAACACATTGCTCTTGTAATATTAAAAATGTGTTCTTTCACTATGTTATGCTTGATTTATGTGAAGAATTTTCTTCTGTGCTTCTAAAATTAATAACTTTTTAACAGTTTTCTTAGGTCATGGTGATAACAATTTATTTGGTAAATTATTTTGTTTTGAACGTATCAATACAGATTTCATGAAAGCTGAAGATCTGAATTGTGTATTTTAAAAAATATAATTCAGCATGGAAGAATGCATGTATAAATTAATCTCCAAGTAATTATTGCCAAGGGCAATAAGATAAAAGGAAGCTAACTATTTTCAAAGTCAAATGAAAGATAGTTCCACAATTCATCTAACCTATGGATGAAACCTAGCTAAAGATAGCTTCATTATAAAATTGTAGAGCAACAGTAGAGGGAGCTATAGCAGGAAATTGCACTCACAAGTGAAGCTAATATGCTGTATATTTTACAATATATATCAGCAGATATTTCTTCTGTTTAATAGAAATGATAACAGTTATACATCCCTTCATATATTTAAAATAATAATACTGGCCATAATGAAATAGATAGCAATATTCAGGGGATTTCAGAAAGAACATACCTTTGCATATGGTAGAGATTCTTTCATTTAGATTGATACAATCTAATGTACATATTCAGAAGAATAAAGGATGCAGAGTTTCCACCAGGAAGAATAAAAGGAATTTCAATGTAGAGAAATCCAAAGCAAGCAAGCACCATTTCCTTACACAAGGAGTAAGCATTAAGAGCATTAAGAGATGTATTATATATCCAATATACTAAATATAACATAGCCCAACTTGGGTTTATACTGGTTTGATGAATTGAGCATTTGATACATAGAGATCCAGTGGCATTTGCTTACCTGAAGTAGGCAATTGGAGTCAACCATTCAGTAATGAAAATGGAAATACTATTTGCAGTTTGCTGTAACTCACATAAAAGAATCACCAATGTAATGAAATGTGGTTTTCATGCTTTACTGTTGCATTTGCATATTCCAATTATGTTTTCATATCATCAGGTGTATAGTCTTCTTTTTAATGCTAAAAATAGGGATGTAGGTTAAATGGCAGTATCCATGTGCAAGAAGAACTACCAGCTAATTTAGCTGATCTTGAATTTTGTGGAAGTAAAATCAATTACACTTATAGATAGAGAATTCAATAAGCAAGAGTAATAAAAAGATTGTGGAAAAAGAGATGGAATGGAATAGAATGGTTGTAAAAAAGGAAAAGAGTCATATAAGATGAAACTATGTGATTTCCAGGTTCACAGAAAAAATAGTTTTTAAATTATTAATGGGCAGAAGTTAGTGCAACCATAAAAATCAATGAAGAAAACCAGGATTTTAATGCATTTGAAAGTGGGCATCAATGTCTCATCAAACCTTCTTATGTCACAGAAGCTCATATATTTTCTAACTCAATCCTTATTTAGATAGATATTTCACAGAGCTGGAAAGTGCAGGTTACAGATTAATTGCATTCTTATGGTTAAATTAAAGTGGCCTACTTATAAATTGTAAGATGCAAGATACAATCTTTCTGTGAGAGTAGAAGTTGTTCAAATAAATAGACTCACTAATACACAGAGAGAAAAAATGTAGCCCAATGGAAATATAGAACCAGGAAGAGAATATATCTATATTCTTATATTTTGCACATTACTGTTTGTATCCATTAAATGTACCTAAAGGGTGGCAATTTTAGACTTTCAGAAGTAACACTAAACATTTAATTCAGTTTTGTTTTGCCCAATTCCAAAACAACTCTGAGCTTTGTCAACTGACAATTTATTATGGCGTAAACTTTCCACAGACTAGAGAAAGCTCACACACACGTAACAAAACTTGTTAGCCTTTCAATTGCCAGAGTGTTTCTTTACTTTAATCTTTAATCACTTGAAACCTACATCAGACTGCTATCCTTCTCTCCTCCCTTGCTTAATCTGAAATACTTTTTTTTAAAAAAAATAATAATAGGTAAGTGCTACCCAATGAATTGAACCTCATTTATAGAATTTTGACCAGGCCTCTTTTTGACAGCAAATGGAAGAATTCAACCACGCGATCTTCGTGTAAAGAGAAAAAGCAGGATATCAGCACGAGAGGCAAAGGACAGCTCCGGAATCGGGGAAAAAAACTGAAAACTTTCCTCGGGCAATTTTCCAAGGCGACGGTAAGACCGCTCGCTTTGCATTGGCCAGAAGCGGCCGATCACTTCCGAAAAATACAGCCGATCTGTCCCCAAATTATTGATTTCACTCTAAGTCACCCCCCGAAGTTGGATATAAATCTCTGAAAGATTTCTAGCACGGTTAAGATTCCCTCTGGCCGGCAATCTAAGGCTCGTAAAGGCAAGAAAATTCGTACCAAGATGCCTCCAATCGAAACTCCCCCCCCCCGCCAACCCTTCCTAAATTTCAGAAAACAATGCAAACGGAACGGGGAAAGGCGATGCGGAGAGGCCGTCGGGATCAAGATGCCTTTGGTTGCCATCCCCACCGGCAGCCCTGCAAGCCAGCCCGAAGCTACCGCGGGGGGGGGGGGGGGGGA
>AZIM01003208.1:54555-70783 GCA_000516915.1 Ophiophagus hannah | reverse complement strand
GGTGACAAGACCCTTTTAGGCAGGAAAAGCAAGTGGTGAATTTGGGGGTTATGGGGGCTGAGGGGTTTCGAGTGACTCTTGAAGAAAGAGGCAATGAATCAGGGACGTGGGGTTTGGGAACAGCCCTTCGGGGAGTTGAAAGATCTTAGAGGAGTTCTGGAAGCAGAAGCTAATGTCAGTCACAGCCACTTTTACTAAGTCCAAGCAACCGGCTAGCCTTTTTTGCTCGTTATTTAAGGGCTCATTAGTGTAGAAAGCTGGGATGCAGTAACATCAGGTCCGTGTGGGCATCCTGTTATCATTCAGAGGCAGGGTAGAGGATGGATGTTCTGTGTAATTTGCAGGGTAGTCAGATGGGTCTCCTTTGGAGTACCACACCATGCCTTTAAAATCCCAATTTAGATATTAAAATATTTCCTTCTGTCCTCCAGTTCACGACTGACCGTACCAAAAGCCACTTTGTGCCAGATATCTTCTATGTATGGATGTAGTTGGAAAATGTGGATTTAGTCATAAAAACAATACATTCTGGTTTACTGCAATAGGAATGACCACATAGGATGCTATTAAATCATGCTCAGGATTTGTGGATATAAAAAATGATTAAACCATGCTCAGGATTTGTAGATATTCAATGGATTTTAAAGATGATTGTGGGATGGGTATCTCTGGCATATCAAAAGTGACAAGGAAGCCACAAAAATGTAGTAGTTATTACTAGTTTTCTTTGGGGGAAAAAAAGAGAACTATTTTATCAGAGTTTTCTCAATGGTTCGTATTCTTCTTTGTTCACAATGACAAGGCATATTTCAGCTATTTGATTGCATACCATACAGCATCTTACAAATAATACCTACAGTGTTGCCTGTTTTAAGTTTTGATATCAATACTGGGGGGGGGAGGGAAAGCTAAAATAGATAACATTTTTATATTTCCTTTTGCTCCATTTTTGTATGTCTAAATTTTTATGAGTAAATTATGATACGATATACGACAATCTACTCTTTGCATAAGAGCTCAATATGTACATGAAATGCATACAAATAAGAGCTGGGGTTTCCATAAGGATATAAATATATCTTATGAATATAAGATACTACTCTGTATTGAATTGTTTTTAATTTGATTTTTATCCTGCCATTATTTTTACAACTCAAGGCAATGTGCATAAACCTTCCACCTCCTATTTTCTCTTTACAACTCTGTAAGGTGGGTTTGGCTGAAAGAGAGTTATCCAGCAGGCATTCATACATATGGGAGAACTAGAGCTCACAGTCTCCTAAGGTCTAGTCCAGAGCTTTAACCACCACTACAGGTAGACCTCGACTTACAACCATTCATTTAGTGACCATTCAAAGTTGCAACGGTACTGAAAAAAGTGACTTATGACCATTTTTTCATACCTACGACCATTACAGCATCCCTATGTGATCAAAATTCAGACACATGGCAGTTGGCATTTATTTATGATAGTTGCAGTGTCCCAGGCCATGTGATCACCTTTTGCATCCCTCTGACAAGCCAAAGTCAATGGAGAAGCCAGATTCACTTAACAACCATGTTACTAACTTAACAGTGATTCACCTAATAGCTACTTAATCCACTGTGGCAAGAAAGGTCATAAAAGTGGGCAAAACTCACTTAACAATTCTCTTGCTTAGCGACAGAAATTTGAGCTCAATTTTAATCATAAATAAAGGACTACCAGTGCACCAAACTGGATCTCAGTTATAAATAAACTACAGGTAATCAACTTAGAACTGTTTGTTTAGTGATGTTCAAAATTACAATGACACTGAAAAAAAGTGACTTATGACCGTTTTCACACCTCTGATCATTGCAGGATCCTCATAATCATGATCAGAATTCAGATGCTTGGCAACTGGTTCATATTTGTGCCCATTTGCAACCTTTTGACAAGCAAAGTCAATGGGGAAGCCAGATTCACTCAATCATGCTACTAACTGCAGTGGTTCACATAACAACTGTGTCAAGAAGGGTCGTAAAATGGGGATTCACTTAACAACTGTTTCCCTGAGCAACAGAAATTATGGGCTGAATTGTGGTGATAAGTTGAGGGCTACCTTTACTGTTGCATACTTCTTCTTAAGTTCTCTAGTAGGAGATTTTTCATTACTTTCTAAGTATTTAACTGGAGAACCAGGGACTGAACTACTGAGTTTTGTTTCTTCCCTATCTTTTGAGTGAAAGAAACCATGCAATATCTGTTTATTATAGGATGAGGCCAGTCTGTGAAAGATTTCTGTGTATTTATTAAACAGATTTATTTATTAGCCACATTTGTATAGCAGCCCATCTCACAAAACACATCTTGGCTTGTACAAAAAATTCTGTTAGGAGCAACCTGAAATAATACGGTATACAAACAACCAGTTTGAGCCATGTAGATTCACAAGAAAATCATTCAACTAGAAAGTGTAGCAATTTAATGAAGAGTCTTCTGTCACTTAGCAACATTTTGTTTTCCTCTAGATTCTCCTTTTCCTATTCTTTCCTATGATTCATTTTGCTCTGTACATATAATCTACAAAGGTTTATGCTCTGATAACAATGTTGGTTTTTAAAAACACAATGTATTTACACTTCTTCTGCAACAAATTCATATGATTACCTCTAGAAATTCTGACACAGCTTTCCTTAGTCTCACGGGTGTTTATAGTGTGTGCTGGATAAAAAAGAAGATGCTGTCTATGACTGAACGGCAGAAACCTCCCTCTTTTTTTCTTACATGTGCCATGTGTGTGGCACATATAAAAACAGGGCAAAGAATTGATCACACAGTCGAAGCTACCATCTTATTTATCTGGCCTCTTCCATGGATACCTTTGTTAAGTCTGATCCTTACCAAGTGTGGGGACTAATATTGGCTGGAAATATTTAGATTTCTTAACCAGCATACCTGAAGAATAACAGATCGGGGAAGGCTGATTCAACATGAAATACGCCAAAATGTCTTAAACCCAAATGGTACACCATTGCACTACCAAGACAGAATGCTAAGAACTACTATGACATAACTAGTGAAGAAAGAAATTGGCTAATGCTTAAAAATCTTCCCATAGTAATCTGGTGTATACAGTAGTGCAAGTCACTTGAGAGTGTCTCCTTGAAATAATTAAATGCAATTTCAGCTGTAAATGGATGACTTATGTTTTATGTTGAAATTTTTTTCTTATTTGAAAAATAAATGAAACTTTTTTTCCAGCCTCTTTTTGTTATATGCAAATTTGAAAAGCAACAATTTGAAATGTTGCTTCACAGGTAGTATTACTAGCTCTAAAGGGGAAGAAAGGTAGAAAATGCTGAGAAGGTTTCTCCAAAGTAAAACGAGGAGTTAATCTTGCTTTGATCCTTGCGGCAAATAGATGTCAAAATCTCTAACTCTGAAAAATAAGACAGTCTGCCAAGCACTGCTTGTCGTACATTTCAGAGGTAAAGGCACCATTATCCATGAGTTGTAATAATTTTCTTTTCATTTTCTTAAACCTCAGATTAATGTGTAACCCAGAGGCCTGGCATTTGATACCTTTTGCTAACTAACCAAAATAACATAACTTCAATTCTACCTGTTAAAGGCCAGATTAGGGACACTTTCATGGAGAAAAATTGATCTATATGGTCACTAAGAATTGATACTGATTGATGGCACATAATCAACACTAAGGAAGGAAATTCAAACTAACCAATGATACTCACTTGACCTAATCACTGAGGGTATGTAATACTTCAGATTCAAAGATAAAAACACTGTGTCACACAGGGGTGGGATGCTACTGGTTCTACCCGGCTCTATAGAACCGGTAGCTCTGAAGAGCAGCAGACACTGAACCAGTTCTGTGTTTGCTGCTGTTTGACCCACCCACCTCCCGCCCGGGCTCTTACCTGGCCTTTATTTCCTGCTTTTTCAACCTCAGCTGCTTTGCACAGCACAGCTGAGATTGAAAAAGCAGGAAANAGTGGCTTTTCAAATGCTGCGCACCTGCACGCAGAGCTTTTCAGCTGTCTGAGCGGCACAGCTTAAGGTTTTTTACACGTGGGGGTAAAACATAGTCACCGAACTGGTAGTAACACCAGTTGAATCCCACCCCTGGTGTCACACTATCTGGGCAAAACTGTGATAGGTGTTTGAAACTGGTTAAGGTGGCCACCTCCTGTCCTCTGAAATAACTTTTGGCTTTGGTAAAGTGCTGCAAAGCTAATTTCTTCAGTATCTATTAACATAAATCTGAATAATAAGAGAAATTGAAATGTGTAATTTTATACGAATATGTCATCTTTTCATTGTTTCTGGACACAGAACAGAAAGGCTTAGAATGTAGATTCATCCAAGTGTCTAATAATAAAATCTTGGCAGAAATTTGACAGCACTGCAAATCTAGCTTATATTGTAGCCATTATCTAGCATTGTCTATTTTTTCCTCCCGACACTAGATGCAGCTGTCAGTGTACAGAGAGCGATCCTCCCACAGATGATAGTAGCATTTTAAAAAAGATAATCTGAAAGGTACAGGCAGAGCAGAAACATAGTTTACTTTTCAGAAGGAGGATTCTGTATAATTTGTTAATTACCACCATTTATTGATTTCGTTCATTTGTTTATAGTCATTGAAATGAGCTATGTTGCAAACAGGCCACTGAGCTTCAGCTAAACCATTCATAATTTTTTGTTGGCTGTAACTAATGACTTTCCTTCTCAAGTTATTACTGTGACTGTTGGCTGACTCTTTGGATAGCATTAATTTGGTGCTTGTCTTGCTATCTAGAATGCAAAGCAGTCAATTGATATCTGAGAAGATATGCACAAATAGCTTTGTAAACTTGTAAAGATTTCCTTTATGTTCTCATTTGTGATCTATTGCTTATTTTAGACACATACGTATGCTTCAAATGTAATACTTATCCAGAATGAGCATTGCATACTGCAGTGACGTAATGTCCTTTAATTGTACAATGTACTACAAAATTTTCACTTGAGATAGTTACAGTAAAAATAAAATATGCTTTTGACAGAGCACAGTTTTTAAACAATTAGCATTGCAACTTCTAGAAATAGTCTGTTGGTGTAATTATATGCCTTGTATCACATATTGGTATAGATAAACTATATAATCACATGAAATCTGTCACATTACTTTTCCTGTATACATTATTATTACAGGTAGTCCTCAACTTACAGCCATTCATATAGCAATTATTTGAACTTATGATGGCACTGAAAAAAGGGACTTATGACCAGTGCTTGCACTTACAACTGTTGCAGTGATCCAGCAGTCACATTATTGCAATTTGAACTTGATTATTTACACGTACAGTATTTACAATGGTTTCAGCATCCTGATGTCACATTTGTGACTTTCAAAGCTGGCTTCCAACAAACAAAGTCAATAAACGAAACTGGTTTCCCTTAATAACCACATAACCACATTTGTCAAATTGGGAGTTGTCATGTGATGATTCACTTAATAATCAGATTGGTTAGCAATAGTAGTTCTAAGTCCAATTATGGTCATAAGCTGAGGACTACCTGATATTTTGGAAATTAATAACATATTCTGGAGGTTTCAGAAAACAACTAATGCATGTTTTCAGAAGATACAAAAAAGCAACTATTCCATTGTAGTGGAATTACAGTACAATCTATTTATTTGTATACTTAAAAATTTACATAGGGAAACATGAGTGATGAACAGTACGACTGATTAGATGCCTGTCTATAACCACCTTTATTTATTTATTTCAACTATTGTCATAACACTGTATTGGTTAAAATCAGTGTAGCATCTGGTTTTCAAAAGAAGCTTACTGTGACAAAACTGCATTATCAAATTGACTTATTGCCAGTTGTGTAACAAAAGAAACATTTGGCAGAAATTATGTACTTAGCTACATAGTACAAATATGTCTAATAATATATAATCAGTTATTAGTTTATACAGGATTGAAATGTTCATAAGTACTTATTCACATTTAGCTCACTTTAATTCCTTAACTAAAAGAAATGTAAATTATAGTGATTTTTTTTTCTGCAGCTGGTTGAATTTTTTTACAAAATAGTGCTATCAAGTGCTATTTTTATATTCTTATACCATTAAGGAAAGTTCTACCATGAGATGGATGTTTGTTTTAATTGGTAGTATAAATGGTGCCATGGACATCTGCACAGTATATTTAGTTGGGATTTAAAACATATCATAATGTGCTTTTACAGTACAATCTATTTTAAGAAGATTTTTTTAAATAGCTATTCAGTTTTTGTTAAGTCTATTGTGAACAATTTTTAGATCAATAGAAGGACTATTGGAACTGAACATGGAGTTCTGTGTACAAATCCCAGCTGCAAATTATTGCAAGCTAGTCATGCTCTTAGCTTCAGTTCTCTATTATAAAATAAGAATGAAAAAGGATTGTTTCATTGAGGTTTTAAGAATGCAAAAGGGCTTGTGGATTCCTCTTTTCTCTCAATAGTTTGACCATAAATCTAATTTTTACATTTAATATTATTAATAGGCACTTGAAAGGATCAGTTGCCCACTTTTTTTAATCAGTTGGGATGTGAAACATTTCTGCAATACATTTAACTTTAGAGAACTTAAAAATAATGATCTGATATGAAAAAAAGGAAGGACTGAAAGCAACAATTGTCAATTCAAAAATTCTAAGAGTGATGGTATGACTCTCGGCCTTTATTTTTTTAATCAACCCATCAGAAGTAATCAGAGATAAAATTATCTATACAAATTCTAAGTCTTTAGAGAATGGGTTTGCTGTTCTGCATTCTTAGAACAACTTGTTTTGAGATTTTTTGAACAACATCTAATACTAGCCAACCTGTGAACCACTGGGTCATACTTTCAGAGATATATCCTTACCAGACTCCTCAATGCCTTCAACAGTGATAGAGCTTCTAATGCACTTCATTGGGATTCCTTTAGAGATATATTTACCTTCAAAATAGCCCATGTAGAATTGTATAGCACAGTCAAACATGAGCACAGGAAATGTTTTATGACATTTTGTATTATATCATAAACTGTTTTATGATAATTTTGATGTCATAAAATGTTTTATGAAATTTGCCAAATTACATAAAACATCATGGATCCCAGATTTTGGATACATTCTATAAGTTAGCCCATTTGATATATCATGGATCAAAAATGGTTGCCCTATGATGCACTTAAAGTTTATAGGAACAAGAGTTTAGCTTGTATGTAGATGGGCACTGTCAGGATTATTTATTTCATTTATGTAGCATTGTTTTCAATATGTTGACTCATAGCCAAAGTTTACAATGTCTCCCTATGTAAATTTGATGATATATCCATGGTAAGGTATAAAAAAAGTTCTATGATAGTAAGATTTGGAAAAACACAGCATTAAAAAGTAGAGATGCAATAATTAGAAACAGAATTGTCATTCTAAACAGGGCAGATACGTGGATTAGAAGGTAAGCAGAGAAAGATTCAAGGACACAGTTGCCATGAAATACTTTTATTGCAGATACTTGAAAAACAATACTTTAGAAAATCAGTAACTTGAAATTTTGGAATTTAAGCCCTATTTATAGTAGTCCCCAGATTCAAACCTAGGTGTATTTTTCCTACAGTGTTTTTACATTTTAATGGCTTGAGCACTGCTCAGAGCTCAATGGAAGAAGAGATTAGCATTTTGGCATTATTATTTTAATAGACAAGTCTTGTCTCAGTTCTCTGAGTTTTTTCCCCCTCTGTTCATTTATAGAGCTGTTAACGACTATAATTAAAACGTCAGGGGAAAAAATGCCCTCACCAGATTTTAGTTTCTGTACTGTAATGTTAAGTTTTTTATGCAGGGAGGAACCCAAATAAAATCTGCTTTATGTTAGATGTTTCCAAGTAGAGAATTCATGCTACTTATAATAACAAGCTTGTAAAAATGAGGAGTTACCTCAGTTGGATTGTTGGACACATTTTGAGAACTTGTTATGAATAAAGGGGGACTAGTCATAAAATTGTCTTTTTTTTTGAGGAAATTGGTGTGCTTCCATTCATAGTATAGGACTCTAGCTGCTTATTAAATTTATATATTTATGATAAGCAAATGTACTCATGGAATAAATGCATAAGCAATTCGAAACAAACTATAGTGATGAAAAATGATGAAAAGTGCATTGCAATATAATGACGCAGATCCTGGCTGTATTTTTGCTATGGTGCCATATCATGTACGTTAGTCATATGGATTATACTGCATCATTGTGACACACATAATTCTTCCTTTGCCTTTCCCTAAGGAAGGTATTAATAAATGTATCATGTTACAAATTATTTTTTGTGGTTTTGCATTTCTTCACATCAGTGTGGAAATACTAGATTGTATTAGTTAACTAAAAACAACTTGTTCTTAATTGCTACAAAGAAAGATACCCAAATATTGGGCTAGAAGTTTGCATGAAGTGATCTAATGAGATGCAGTGACATTTTGGAAATATTATAATCTATTGTAAATTTATATTTTAGACATGTTTAAAGCACAGAATATGTAAATGTCTGGTATAAACTTTCAAAACCCATTATGCCGACAATGACTAACTTAATAGCTTTTCTNGGCATATATCTTCTAAATAATATATCATATTTGGTAATTCAAAAAAATAAGCATCTGGTATCAAAATATTAATTGGTATTACATATTATTTAAAATGACTATTTTAAATAAGTTTGAGCCTCTTCTTCTGTGTTATATATAGAATTTGGAAAACATTGCAGTAATGTGTTAATTAAAATATGGAATGTGTGTTATGAACCTAATTGTACAAATAATTAAAAAGTAAGCAAGATTTTGTTATAGAAATTGGTGTTAGTTTTTGGACACTTATTCCCATAAGCTAGAGGTGGGAGGGAGGGAGAGCTAAAGTCAGCATTTAAGTATATGACCTTTTATTTCTATTCCTTAAAACATATGCAGAAATCATAGAAAACTGGATCAAAATATAGAGTATTTATGAGTGGACATGAGTCCCAAAATAGCTTATCCATCTTACAGCAGATCAAGACATAAACTATTCTAATTTGCTTTCAGTTCAAATCATGAAAAATACAGCTTCACTCTAAGGAAATAATCATCCCCCCTCCCTCTCCCTCTCCCTCTCTCCCCCCTCTCTCCCCCCTTTCTCTCTCTTTCTCTGACAAAGACAGATCAATCACAATTATATTTTACAATAAGTAACAATAAGTAGTGAATTAATGAGTGATGTATGAGACACCAGTAACCAGGGAAATACTTTAAAAGTAATAAAATTGAAGAATTATTCTAAAAGTTTGAAGTAAATGTATTTAGTGTGGAAAAAGGAAGAAAGAAAAAATAGACCAAAAGAGATGAATAGAAAATTAGATAAGCCAATTAATTGAATAAGAATCAACGGAAAATTGATGAAGTAGGAATGGGATGATGATGATGATGAAGAAAAATCAATTGATCACAATTTGGTGTTAGGGAAGACTTCTTTGTCCATTTATGGCTCCAGTCTGTCTAGCAATGAGTAATAATTTTAGACAGAAACAAATACAGATCGTTTTCAATTTTTCATTCGGAGCAACAGGTGATTTTCTGATTGTCAGGGTTAGTCCAAGTTGAAAATCTAATCTATCACTGAATCCACTACACCCCCCAAAGAATTTAACATTAACAAATTTAAATTCCATCTTCAACTTTCCAGTATAGTTGCCATAGCAACTACCTGTTTCTTGCTGGGTACAGAAGTACATAACTACTGTGGGACAGTGCTTTGGGAATGATTTGGAATCGGCTGGGCCAGGTAATGGCCTTCTTCCTTGAGTGATTAAACATTAAGGTATGTTGTCTTATTCCATAGGGTTGAGCTTTGTGTTAAGTTGGAGTGCAGCATTCTGGTATATTAATCTTGTATATTTTTCTCACAAGCAAGTTTTCATTTTTAAAAGGTGGGCAGATAAGCAGTATCAGAAATGCTGTTGAACACATGTTGGAGGTAAGAATGACTGGATTTTAAATTTCAGTTGAGATAGCAAAAATAGGCTACTGGGATATTAATTCTAAATTTTGACTAATATTGCTCTTTTTCAGAGCATTTTTTTTCAATTAAAAATATGAGTGAGTAACCCAATAGATGGAATGTTCCTAATGACTATGAATGGAATTTGGCCTTCTGTAAGTGGAAGGACTTCAATGAGGTAAGGCTCTGATAAACATTTCTGCTTTTATAGGGCATTTTGACTGCTTTCTCTGCCATCCTGCATGCTACCCTTCCAAATGTGTAGGGTAGGGTAGAGAATGATATGATCCTTGGGCTGGGTAAAACAGGGATCTGAGAGTAAAGATAGCTTTCTGTTGAGGAAATTAGCAGCAGCAGCTCCCAATTGATGTGGGAAAATCTATATCCAACTCTATATCACGTACCAGAAGTAGCTGCACCTGCATTCCAGAAAAACAGATAATAACCATTATTGGCCACATAGGCAAAAAATTGTATGCATCCAGACTGAACACTACAATTATCTACAGTCCAATTTCCCCCATTGTTAAAATATACTTATTAAATTTAAAAAAAGAATAAAACATAAATGAGCAAGAAGAAAAAGAACTGAAAAAAGATAAAAGCAGAAAAAAGCAAGATAAAAGTGCAAAAACAAAAAAGAAATAAAATAGAAAATGGTTGACTTCCAACGTTCTTAGATAAAAAATAAACACTTACTATAAAGTTCACATAGTCTACATTATTTCTCTAATACCATATAATTCATTTCCTGCAGCTTTTTACAAAAATTCCAAAAGTGGTTTTCATGTAGAAATAAAATAGGTCTACCTGACTTTATTCTGAATTTTTTTCCTCTGGATTCAAATTTTAAATGCTCCTGTGTTTTCCACTTCTGCCTAATAAAAGCTGCTTTTGTATTCATCTATTGGACATGTCCCAGTTTCATCCTTACTTTTGTTTTTGAGTTTGAAAGCATAGACCTATTTACAAATATTGTAGTTCTCAGCAACAGCAAATGTTGGCTTCCAATATGTAATACTTAGCTTGGTGGCATAGCTCCAAATTTGGAATATATTAATAATTTTTAAACATTCAAAAAGTGCAATAAAGACATTACAACATAATTGTTAGGACTTTTTACTATGGTCACCTTTAAATTGTCACAATTATGTTTTTTGCTAATCAAATCTATACATGAAAAATACCAATAAAAATTATTGGTGTCTTATCCAGTGATGAAAAAGTCTAGAATCTGAATGCATGGAATTAGAATGGAGTGCACTATGGAGACTTTGGCTTTTGGGTTCTGTTTGTTCATCAACATATTTCTCATGACTTTTTCAGGTAGGCAGAGGGAAAATGATATGACATACACCATGATGTCATTTCATAATGATGTGAATTATGTAATGTACATCATTTATATTGTGCTGTCATGATGAGACTAAGACCAGTTGCAATCTATGCATAATATGTGTAATGATGTCATGATATATGAGATCATTGTGACCCCTACCAGACATTTATGCTACTTCAGTTAAAAATTACCTCATCTTTACAAATTATCCATTTGTCTTCTACCTGGCATTAGATTGCTAAACTGCAAATAAGCTTTCGTCTTGGCATTCGATTTTCATTGCCAACTTCTCAGCAGCAGTTATCTTTAAAATGTTTTTTTTACATAGCTCTGATCGTTATCTTTATGGTAGTTCCAAAGACTCAGAAAACTACAAAGCAGTCTTTCTGAATCTTTTTAATGTGTTATAGTCAGCTTCATAATAATAGTTAATGTAATCAAAGAAGTCAGCCTTAAGTTATGGAGAAGACAAGAGAAGTTAATATAAGATTGTCCTAGAGTGTAAATTGTTGTACAAGGCAGAAAGAGTAAGTTTGAGGAAAAGCAAGAAGAACCGCAACCAAGACAATAATTAGATAAAACCATGATGGCAAACCTATGGCACCCATGCCAGAGGTGGCATACAGAGCCGTCTCTCTGGGCACGTGAGCCATCATCCCAGCTCAGCATGTGTCCGCGCACCCTCTGCTGGCCAGCTGGTCTTTGGGTCTCTGGCACACATGCGTTGAAGGCGGGGCACGTGCAGGAGTCAACCTATTGTCTAAAGCACCTGAAGCAATAGAAGAAGCAATGGACGGATACTAATCAAGTTTTATATTAGAGTATATGGCTTCCTCTTATACACAGCTCTCAGATATGCATCCAGTAGGGATGATTGCATTGTAACTAGGCAATGATTGTACTATACTACATTAGATCAGAGCTTACTGGCCTATCAAGTTTGTTTGTTGGTTTTGTATTTTGGCAGAGAAGTAAAAACTGAAGTTGGTGCTTCATACTAGCCACAAATGTACCACTGGTACAAATGCTAAATGTGCCTCATGTACTTCATTGCTATCGGTCTTGAGCTAGTATGTCTGTAATTATCAGTCTCACACATATGCCACCAAGGCCCAAGAAGCTTATCTGGATTTCTATGAATTTTCATTTTTGTGCCAAAGCTGTGCTTTCCCAGTATAACTTTATCTATATCAGTATGTAAAAGTTCATTACTTTGTGGCAGGAAGCAGAAAGAATGTTTTAGTCTCTGTCAAGCTGTTACTTATTTCTTATCATCATTGTTACAGATGCCACATTATTTTTTAATAGAAATATCGGCATTTTTGTTTTACATTTATAATATCCCTGTCTGTAGACACTTTGTGTAGAAGCAGTTGACAGATCTTTTGCTATAGCATATTCTGCTTTCTTATAATTTTGTTCCTGATTCTGTTCCTTTTCCAAACAGGGACTTCCTGTGGCTTGTAGGAATATCATTTGGTTCACCAGGAAGCCTCTTCAAACCTAGCTATCAAACCCCTTACTTGCCTTACATATCTTGAGACATTCTTGAATGCTGTAAAAAGAATCCCCAGAAACCAGACCAAGTTATCTTGATGCCTTTGAAACTCTGTGATACGGACTATTGATACAATTACTTCTGAGTGCAACACCAGTATTGTCTCTAGCTTTCTGGGCAGTCGGTGGACAATGAAAGAGGGCAGAAAATGGCTAGAGTGCAAGTGGTATAAGACTTTCAGGTCAACCAGTCATAAATGAATTATACTCTCATATGTACTGCATTACACTGAGGGACTCCATTGTATTCTTAAATAACCATCAAGCAGAGAACTATGTCAGTAATAGCCCAGTCACAAAATCCCTCTTTATATCAGTGTGGTTCTTGTGTAGGTAGAGTTGTTCTTCAAAAAGAATTTGTGGATTCTAACTTAGTTTTTAGAAAGGATCTGCATGAAATACAGAGGGAATGTGACTCTGTTGATTCTGCTTTTGATATCTTTAAACATCGTATTCCCCAGCCTGTATTTGTGAATTGAAGTCAGTACCTTGTTATAGTAATGCAGCTTCTGGCTGTAAGCAATACATCAAAAAGTAGGTTGGTGGGTTTGTTGGTGTATTTGTTTTGGTGCCTTCAAGTCAGTTTTGCCTCCTACTGGCTGTGTGGACTAATCTCTACAGTTTTCTTGGCAAGATTTTGGGGATTGTTTTGCCATTGCTTTCTTATTGCTGAGAGTGAGTGAATGACCCAAGGTCACTCAACTGACTTAGATAATCCTATTTATGAACTGGCAACTTTGTTCTTGGATGCCAGAGAGCAATTCTTTAATCCCTAGAGTTATTTAAATCTATTTAATGATGCTTTGTTATCAGGAGTTTTGGGGATGGCATGTAGAGAATAATGAGAATGACCTTGATGGAGATCAGCAAGTTATGTTCCCAGAGCTACAAAGTGAAAAGCCTGATTCAAGTAATAATTCCAAATAATAATAATCCAAAACCACCTGTTGACTCAGATAGATCCTTAGTTTTACAGGCATATAAGAGTAAGAGAGAAATAAAACACAATCAAACATGCAAAATGTTATTATAATACTACATCTTAATAAAAGTAATTTTAGACTTCTCTGGAAACTGTTTCCTGGTCTGATCATGCGACATTAGGTATCATCAATATGCTGATGATAAATCGTTTCTCTATAATTTTTGAGCTAAAAGAGGATACACATATTTTGAATCAGTATCTATCTGAAGTGACACAATGGATGATGGTTAAGAAATGAGGTTTAATCTTGAAATGTGTGAGTGGGTAGTTCCCAAGTTTGGGAATTTGCCTGTTACCAATGTAGTCACAATTTGTCAGAATGAATAAATTCATACTTGGTGGCTTCTCCTAGATCCTTTATTGACAGTAGCTCAAGTAATTGTCAAAACTACTGTCTCAAGTACTGTCAAAAGCTCAAGTAATCATCATGGCTTAAATTGGCTACTACTGCTTTTAGTTGGCATGTCATCTGTGGCCTTTCCTAGATTTGGATATGCTTTGTCATCCTTAGGTAACTAACATGCATCTTTCAGGCTACCCTTATACAAGGGTACCCTTGCACCCCTTTCTGCTTGGAAGCTGCAGATGGCATAGAATATAAATTGCCCTCGTTCTTAGTTCAGAAGCAGTAGATGGTACAGGTTGCTAATTGGAAAACCTAGCTCAACACCTGTAACAGCTCTTGAAACAAATGTGCTAACTACTATTTAGTCATCAAGGCATACATCCCAGGCTTTTGGTTTTAGTTACACCACAAGCCTCAATTACTTAGGATCAAGATAACCAATGAATACCTTTGATACATACACTATTCAATTGCTGAATTCATTATGGGTTTTTTTGTTATATTAGCTGAGAACTGGAGGTGTCATCTTGAGTTGCTTTTGAGCGGTTTTCTCTGTGTGACGCCTACCCTCTGGAATGCTCTCTGAATGAGTCTTGGTGAATATTATTTTTCTTTGTCTTTTTCCCTCCTCCCAATTTTGACTCTATTATTATTTAATTTTTGAATTGTTTTTATTGTGTGCTTTATATTTTATAAACTGAAGTACATGTGTATAAGGAAGAGCATAGATAAATGACTCAATGTCAATTATATAAATGACTTTTTTCATCTGGAGTAATAATTCTATATTAGCATAGAGGCCTTGATTTAGATACTCATATGCATAGACTTTTTTTAAAAAAAGAATAAATTATGTTCCTTCTCTTCAGTTATACTCTAAAGTAATTTAGTACTGTTTCAGAATTTTGAATAGGAGGGTGAGTTTTAAAATAAAGTATTAAAGATTGGTCTCTAAGGAAGATATGCCCCTTCTGCCTGAACAATAAGAAGAGAGCTATTTTCCATTCATATTCTTCTAAGTGTACAAAAGATTTACTTGCTTGCATCTATAGCTTATAAAGGTAATGGGTAATTACAGGAATTGGAACTTGAATTTCCATTAAAGTAATACAATTGTAAAGTGTGACATCATGTGACCAAGCTGCTTAGTGCTGGCAGTTTTGGCACTTCTGCTTGTTATCATTAAGTGAATCCTGCACTGTCTTTAAGCACAATGTCATCTGAGATCTCCTGTCAGCTTCCTCATTGACTTTGCTTGTCAGAAGAGAGAAGTGAAGATTGCAAATGCTGATCACTAGACTGTGAGGTGCTTCAACACCATAATTGTGAACTGGTTGTTGAGCACTCTGATTGTGAACATGTGACCAGAATATGGACTCTGTGATCTTCATAAGTAGAAGGACCAGTCTTAAGTATCACTCATTCAGCACCATTGTTAAGTTTGAATGGTCACTGAACAAGTGGCTGTTAAGCAAGGAGTACCTATAATTATATATAGTTCGGATAGACTAGCAACTCCATTGCTAAGTGCTGCAGACATAAAGTGTGACATCATGTGAACATGCTGACTTATGACAGCAATTCCAGTTGAGGTCATTAAATGAATTGCACATGACTGTATTTGTGACTTTCTGCCAGCTTCTGCATTGAATTTCCCTGTCAGAAGTTGACAGTAAAAAGTCACAAAAGGTGATCACATGACCATAGCATGCTGCGGCTGTCATAATTGCAAGTCAATTGGTCATAAGTCTCCTCATTCATCAGTCATTCTAGTATCTTTCAGCAGCTGCTGTACATCAGAGTGATGTTATCTCTTTATTTTTTTTATGGTTTGCATTTTTATTGCTCCTTTGCTGTGATCTGAGACTAAGAGAAGTTAAGGACAAATTTAATTTTAATTTTATTAGACTTGTATGCCGCCCTCTCTCCTGAAGGACGCAGGGCGGCTCACAACATAAAAACCATACA
>AZIM01003208.1:34718-54400 GCA_000516915.1 Ophiophagus hannah | reverse complement strand
TACCCCTGGGCACCGCCAGCTGACATTGTCTGGCCGACGGTACCCCAAGGAGTCCCTGTCTGTGGGAGTGAACAGGACGATTGGTATGTGACGCCAGTAGGAGAAGCTCCCTTAGATAACCCGGACCCAAGCCATGGCAGATCTTATATGTAAGGACCAACACCTTGAACCTCACCTGGAGGGAGACCAGCAACCAGTGCAAGTCGCGCAGGAGGGGTGTTATATGGAAGCATCGGGTTACCCCCATCACAACCCACATGGCTGCATTCTGCACCAGCTGCAACCTCCGGATGGTGGGCAAGGGCAGTCCCATGTAGAGAGCATTGCAGTAGTCGAGTCGAGAGGTGACTAGTGCATGAGTATAAGTAAGTAAACCCATTTACAACCCAGTTGTATTTATGTTTTGTTTCAAACTGAGCTTGTAAGGTCAAGGAGCAATTGAGGAGACAGATGCAGTTCTTACTAATTGCTTATTTTGAAATGGCAAAGAATGAAACCAGTAGCTTCTCACTCCAAAATAGCTAATAATTATGCATTTATGATGTCCAGATAGACATACTTGTTTTTCCATTATTGGTTTGTCCATAGTTCAAATTACAAAAGAGATTGAGACTGTCCAGAATGGAGGATTCAAAAATGGATTATGCTTCAGTAAGATTGCTAGAAAGGTCCTAGAGAAACCTGCCACCTTAAAGAAAAGAAAATGATTTTTTTCTTCTTTCAAAAGTATTTCTTTTTTGTAGAAAGTTTTAAATTGCAACCAAAATTCCAGCGTGTCAGCTAAGAAACCAAACATCAGTAGAACATAATCCTTCAATTTCTTTCTATTGTAAACAAAATTAGCTAAAGTGACCATAAAACTATGTTGCGTTATTCATATTGAAATAATCCTCCTTTCTTTGAATTTCCATTATCCATCCATTAATCTTTTATCAAGAGCTAGAATTACCAATTGATGCTGACTTTAAGCAAATGGATGTGGATGAATGAAAAAAAGAGGTAGGTAATCATGAGTAATCCACTTTTTATCAATTTTCGTCTAGTGAAATATAATCCTTTTCTAAATACATGCCATATTGCTGTTTGTTACTAAGTGACTTTAAGAATTCTAAAGAATGTATATTGAAAAATGCAATGATACATTTAAAAAAAAGTCAGAAAGGCAGCAATGCTAGATTCCTTTTTTCTTAGTCAGATTACCTAGAATCAGGTTTTGGAAAATAAAATTTAAAAAAGAGGCAATCTGTATTGCTGCAGAAATTTCAAAACCTGAAGACCCATCACCCTTCATTGTTTCTCATGTTAAAAATTTCTCAATTTTAATTTCTAATACACTAAACATTGATAGATATAACCCACAAAAACCAAAGCTCTTTGGGGGCCACAATCATTTTTAAGATTGTAAAAGGGTCTTGTGTCCAAAATGTTTGAGAATCACTGCACTAGATCAGGGGTTGGTAAATGTTTTCTATAATGGCCAGGTTCCGTCCTCTTCTGACTTCATAGGGGCAGAGGTCAAGAAGCATAGTAGCTGTTGGATAGTGTCAACCTATCTACAAGGAGACTGGTGATAGGCTGCCACCTTCACCAGGATGTCCAACCCCTTGCCCCAAGAGCTTGGCTGAGGTTCAAACCTGATGATTTGCTGCCAATCGATCGATTCTTAGATTATGAATCATTTAACAGCAGGCAGGCTGGATTTGACCTGAAGGTTGTAGTTTGCTAAGTCCTGTTCTGGAAAACTTTTTTAAAGTTACTTAGTTCCCTCCATCTAAAATTTAACTTACATATTTTCCTTTTCCTGGCAAGAAACAATCAAGGAATTATTGAGTTTGAAGACCCCCCCCCCACCTTTGGTTTGTCCAAAGTCCTTATTTTGTCTTCTTCAGTTGGCTAAAGTTCAGAAAGGAGGAATAATGTAAGCTTTCTCTAGCAATGACTAGAACCATCACTGGTACAATAGAGTGATTAATACATGACCTTTTTCCTCCCAGAAATTCGAGTGGGAGAAAGGCTAGTCAAAAGTCCCACTGAAGTGGGAAGGAGCAGCATATGAAATAGATCTGGGACTTGCAATTATACAGAGAAGAATCTTTTTGTGTTTCCAGAAAATAGAACATTAAAAAAATTCCTTCCTTAGAGTAGAGATTGAAATAAACTTTGCCTCATTATTTTGTTTCTGTATCAGGAAAGAGTCATATAGTGCATTTTGCCATTTCATAACACTCTTAACAATGTGGTAGTTACTAACTAGCTTCTAAGTTTTAAAGCTAAGAGGATCACGTGACAGGCCTGTAAATTTCTTGCTGGCTGGCCTTGACTTCCAGAACAATTTAAGTTTGTATTTGTTCAATTAATTGACTTATGATCCAAGAATCTAACACGCCATCCTTCCTCTGCAGACTGATTAGTAAATAGGTTCAGGGTGGTGATATCACTAGTCAGCACAGTTTTCTCTGTGGAAATCAGAGACAAGGTCTTTTAGTAGAAATGGCCCAATTCTGCACATTTTCTGAACAGGTCCTGTATTTTGAGTTTAGCTAAAATAATAAGTGGATTTTTATGTTCATCATTCTGTGCTCCTTTGCAGGAACAGTGACACATCAGTAAAATAAATTGGTGAGAGAGAAAATTTGTACAGAGGTCAATTTTTATCCATACTTTTTGGGATAGGAATATAGAGTGTCTTTGGTTTCTGATATTTTAGATGCTACTCTCTCTTTCTCTCCCCCCTTTCAAAATGGTGAAAAGAAATAGTGAGATTTTATTCTGACAGTTTCAATTTGGTATGTCAGATTGGCTCAGTCCTGGCTATTTTTAAATGATTGGTATAGTTTTGAATTCACTGCTTTCAGACACATTTGTGCACAGATGCCACCTGTCTCTAAAATGTCCTGTCTCAGGCCTGCATGTTTGGAATACCAGCAAGAATTGTTCTGATGGTAGATTTTCATCTGCAGATTCAGTTCCATCCTTCTGCAGACCTAAAGCACATGGGGAAATCTGTCCCATTTTAAGCCTTCTGCTAGCAAAGCTAAGGATTTAAGATAGGCCTATAAGCTTCTATTGTGTTACTCAATATACAATATTGTTACTAAACAAATGTTTTTCCATTTTTGTTTTTCATGAAAGGGTGGGGGGTTTTTTGGTCTAAGAATTGTCAAAATCACTTGGCACTAATATTAATTTTTCACCTTAGGATTAGGTGAAAAGGTAGTCAAGAGAGCATGATTGTATGGAAACAGTATGTTTATACTATACTATAGTATATGAGAGCCAGTTGGACTTGTGGCTACAAACTGGGAAACCATGAGCTGTAGGCCTTAGGTATCAACTTGACTTGGGACAGTCAATCTTTCTCAGCTCTAAGAAGGAAACATTGGCAAATCACTTTTGAAAATCCTTGCCAAGAAAACTGCAAGGACCAGTCCAGGAAGCCTCCAGGCATCAACACTGACTTAAAGGCACACATGCATACACACAAACAAACACATACACACAGGGTAGGGTAGGGTATTATATTATCCTACCCTATAGTATCACACATCCACATTATACACTGTCAAGCTCCAAAACAAGAAAGACACAGAGTTATTCCACAGTCATTTCCTTTATACTTCTTCACCTATAGACAGAAATTTTGCTAAACCAAAACAAACTGCTATCATCAATAAACAAATATTCTTAGAATTGCTAGGGAGGAGCTGTCTTGATCCTCTTCCTCCTAACCAAACTATCTAGACCAGGTCTGTCAAATTCCCAGACCATGGGCCGGATGTGTCACGCGTTGGCCATGCCCATGCCCATGCCTAGTTTAGCGAAGGGGAAAAAAGTCCTGATACATCACATGATGCTGCCGTGATGACATGAGTTTGACATCCCTGATCTAGACTTTGCTGTCTCTTGCTCCTCTGGAATGCAGCCACTCTTTCCTGTGAATCCAGATTACATTTCACCACATTCATACATACCTTTTTAGATGACTCTAAATTCATTTTGTGAACCTGGCGAAAATCTTGGAAATTAAATTGAGCATTGTAGGTATGGATTCTGCCATATTATAAAAATGAATTTAGTACTAGAGAAGTATGAATAAAATAGATCCCCCCCCCATTCAATATGGGTAATTTTTGTCCACTGGTGATTTACTGTATGTTAACAGTATTTCTCTAAATTCAAGAAACCATTGATTTTAACATGTTGTTTGTCTATAAAGTCAATTGTGTAAGCTTATTACAAAGGCATTAAATTGCATTATTATTAATAGAACTTCTCCTAATGTTCAGTGTCAGTTTTAGAATAATAGCTATGAAGTTCTTACGAGTTGCGCTATGGCATTATTAGGCATTCATTATCAGTAGGGTTTCTTCACAGTTCTTCTGACTTGCCCCTTCCAAAATATTCACTTACCATATTTACCATGTTAGATAAAACATTTGTATGACTATTTCTGTAGTTTCTGATCAGTTTGGAAAGATATGTATTATTGTTTCAGAGTTAAAAAGTATATTTAGAAATAGAGTAATATATTTTATTTTTAGCAGCTTAATGAAAAAAAAACAAAGTACTTGTATAATAGTACAAAGTACTATTACAAGACAGTTAATACAAAGAAGGACAGTAGACTGAAAGTCCTATTAGTCTGGTAGCAAATTTTTTTAGAAGGTAACACCTTTTTCAAACTAAAAATATTTATTAAAAAGGGATCTGCTAATATCAAATAATACATGATGAACAGAATAGCTGCTTCTACATGGTGATGCTGAGGCTTATATAGATTTGAACAACATTATATGGGTTCATATAATTGTCTTGTTCTTGCCATTAATAATTGTCATTGTAATATCTAAAAAGTGCTTTGGCTAGTGTATAAATGTGAATGCAGTGGTGGGCTGCTACGGGTTCGCCTGAGTTCAGGCAGACCCTTTGCTAACATTATGGCTGGTTTAGTGAACTGCCAAATCCCACTCCTGGCTGGCCAGGTCCACCCTGCCCACCCCTCCNGGGCCCATTTCTGGTCTCTGGATTCCAGGGTAGGCAGTTTTCACTGTCCCAGAGGCTCAAGTAAAGCCTCCGGAGCCTCAGGAAGATGAAAATGGGCCTCCCGGAAGTTCAGGAAGTCAGGAAACGGACCTGTTCAGGAAATGGACCTGTTCAGGAAACGGACCTATTTCCAGCCTCCAGAGCCTGGGGGGAGGCAGTTTTCACCATCCCAGAGGCTTGAGGAAAGNCCATCCCAGAGGCTTGAGGAAAGCCTCCAGAGCCTCTGGAAGGTGAAAACGGGCCTCCTGGAAGTCTGGAAACAGGTCTGTTTCTGGCCTCCAGAGGACCTCCGGAGGCCGGGGGAAGCGAAAACACCCTCCCCAACATAGTGCAGGATGCCAACTAGGCCACGCCCACCATGACCATGCCCACCAAGCAACCGGGCAGAGAACCCATTGCTGTAATTTTTGAATCCCACCCCTGTGAGAATGTAGGATCTGTTTGTGATATTTAAAGCAATCATACCCTTTCCTAGGAAAAGTTGCAAGTGCTTTATGTGTTGAACTTTTGTTAAGTGTTGTAGATAGAAGCAACAATCTTCCAAACAGCTTTAGGAGATTGAATCTGAAATGTTGCACCAGACCTACCTAATAATCCTCTTCCGTTTCCTCTTCTTCTGTCTTTCAATTTCTGCTGCAATCTGTAATTTCGTCTGTCTGGTTCGGTTTTTCCTTCTACATATTAGTGACTGTCTTTCTTGGTTTCATTTCATTTCTCCTCATTCAAGATTTTGGTCTTGGAGAAAGAAGTATATCTATTGTTAAAGCACTGAGGTGTTTGTGAATAGATTCAATCTATAAAAAGGCCCAAAATGGGAAGCAGGAGGGGTGGGAGAAATCTCAAGGTACTGTTTATAGTTGAATGTTAGTTTTGAGAGGAAACAATTGTGCCACTTTCCTTCATTTTATTCCAAAGAGAATATGGGATTAACAGCTTTGAAAGGCTCAAAACAGATTTCCCTATACTTATCAGGCAAAAGGGAATAATATCCAGGAGCACTGAATCTTTAGGGAAAAGGAGGAAACTAATTACTATTGATAGAAGAGGATTCTGAAGATGAGAGAAATGGTGGTGGGAGAAAAGGATGGATGGAGAGAAAAGCTTTCAATATTTACATTCATGGTTTCTAATATATAGTATAGAGCCAGTCTGATTGTAGAGGGAAAAAGGCCAGAAAGCAGAAAATATAGTTCTAGTCCTACCATAGGCATAAAGCTACTTGGTGACTTTGAGCCGGTCACTTTCTCTTAGCCCTATGAAGCAGGCAAAGGCAAACCATTTCTGAAATCTTGCCTGAAATTTGAAGGGATTTCTCCAGGCAGCAGAAGTCAAGACTGACTCAAAGACACATGCACAGAGAACACATTGTATATTATTATAATCCTTTTAGAACATCTCCCCATTAAGTTTATCTTTAATCTTCCTGCTGACATTTGTGACCTATTTCCCTCCCCCCCAATATAATACGTTTTTCAGATCTAATACAATTTTATGTGATGTGTTTCACTTCTTATAAAAAGCAAGGTTTTGCATATCAGGGAAGCTCTTTCTGATACTTCATAGTTGGTAACTGGCATGTATAGAAATTTCTGTTATGGTTGAAAGGTAATGTTTTGTTTATTGTCCTTGTTCTTTGACACCCCCTCTATTTTCACTTAATACTTTAAGATATGTTTATTGTGACATATTTTATTTTATGTCTTTAATATATCCAATTCTAAATGCTTTCAAGCCTCCAATACACAATAAACTTATCTGGATAATGTATTACATAATTGGCATGAGCCATTCAGTATTTCTGTCATTCTGGTGGTGTATTATTTATTTTTACAGCAATAAGGTTATTCCTCCTGAAGCCAAAGCACAACTAATTTATGGTGCCCAGCTTGAATTGTTATGTCACTTCTGCATCTCTACAATCTGTAATCTGAAATTTCATCAAAATTTCTTCCCAGCTGCTCAGTGGTTCTCAGCGTACAGTGATGTTCATCAAGAAGCTAGTATTACTAAGGTGGCAGATGGGAATATAGTTAAGCATCTTTGACTTACAGTTAAATGTATTTTTCACCTTAGTATTACTTCCAATGACATTAGCTGACAAATGTTTTATCTATAAATTTAATAAATACATAATGTAATCAAGAAAATATTTCCCAAAAAAGCTCTTTACAATTTATCTCAGGAAATTTCATTAGTGTTTAGCTTTGGTCAGGGTATGCTAGCATTAAGGCAGCTGACAGTTAGATCACTTCTACCTTCCAAGAGGTACATTTTTAGGGTAACATCTTTATAATATCAGGTCAACTAGACATTTTAATCAAACAATTATTCCAAACTGTAAAATAGCCTTATGACTATGGTGGTATCTTCCAATGTCACCTACAGCTCTGTTGGAAGAGAAATTTTGTAACATGTTATAAGCAACCCAACTTCTATATGTCTGTGTAGTAGGAGCCACATTTATCTGTCTGTCCATCCATCCATCCATCTATCCATCCATCTGTATCCCACCTTTATTATGTTACAAAAAACCCAAGGCAGCCAACATACCCAACACACCCCCTTCTATTTTCCCCACAACAACAACCCTGTGAGGGTTGGGTGAGAGAGAATTACAAGCCTAAGGTAACGCAGTCAGCTTTCATGCCTGAGTGGGAATCAAACTCACAGTCTCCAGCTTTGCAGCCATGGTGACTTAATCACTAGATCAAACTGGCTCTACATCTCAACAACTCACTTCTTTTTATACTGTGCTTTTTTGTAAGGATGTCCTTCCATACTTTATAACTTCCATTTTAATAAGTTCCCAAGCCACTCAACTTCATTTTATTTTCACTATTTATTGGCCAGCCAGAATGTCATGGTCTCCTTAAACATTGCTAAACTTCACTGCTTGTAAAACCTATCAATTTATGTCCCCATGTTACTTTGTTGCTTTATTGTCAGCAAGTTTTATAATTTACTATTACGTTTTGCTTCACTTCTAATTTTTAAATTGAGATTTTTTTGGTTGTTCTTTGACCATAAAAAAGAATTAATTTTTACACATTCAACCCCTATCCCAATTATAGTCCTCACAAAATGTATTCCTAATTGTGTGTTCATAGTAGGTACAGTATTTTCATTCTCATTGGTGACTTATGGACTTTTTGTGGTGCATAAGCATTAAGTCCACAAGATTTACATTTTATATATATTTATTTGATGCTATGATTAATTAAGAGGCAACCTCAAAATTTCCAATACTTTTGTTTAGTGAACTCCCAAAAACTACAATGGAAATCTGCAAATATGGATTAATTCAGTTAATTTCTTTATTATAGTATTTCCTAATATAGCCAAAGTGAATTTGTTTTATGTAAAATAATTCCAGATTGATGTATTTCTTAGGACAGTGATGCCTAACCTTTTTGGCACTGAATGCCAAAAGCTCAAGCATGTGCATCCCCAAAATGCAATACACGCACGTCCCCGTGCATGTGTCCCACCCCCTGCATATGAGCATACATCCCCGTGAATGCACCCTGCCCCCCGTGTGCACGTCAGAGATTCGAAGACCAGCTGGCCAGTGGGTGGTGCGCATGCATGTGTGGTGGAGCTAAGCTAGGGCGATGGCTCATGTGCCCACAGAGAGGGCTCTGCATGCCACCTTTGGCACGCGTACCATAGGTTCGCCATCACAGTCTTAGGACATATTGCTTTTAAATATAAAGAAAACATTTTATTAAATCAATGGACATCGTAGTTCTTATTCCATGATGAATAGAAATACTTGATATTCTATCCTTGCATTGGCTTATCCAATCATTGGGTGAGAACTAAATTTCTATAATTTCTTTTCAAAGTCATATTACTCTCCCACTCTTTATTTTTGCTATTCTATAGGTTGACTTTTCTATGTTAAAAATACAAATACAACTATGTGTTTAATTGTATTGTAGCACTTATAGACTTTATCAGGAATGATAAATAATATAAATTCATTATGCTTCTCATTCTGGTAATCTCTTCTTTTGTAATTCATCTTCACTTATCTAGGGTTGCTAGATGCTTCTTCCTGAGGTGCTAAGCTACTTAATTGTCTGCATCTGTTAGGATTACTTACTTGTTACTTGGTTGTCCATCCTAAAGGTTATGCTTGCTTGCTTGCTTCCCCCCTTTTTGTTCATTATTTATTTAGTATTTCTTAACTGTCCATCTCCCTCAGTATCTAACAGTACTTATCTAACAGGTTCTAACAACAGTATCTAACAGGTTATGAATCAAATCCAGATAGACAAATAATTTAGATGAAGAAATCTGAGTATTTCCCAGTACACCACAAGGACATATGAAAGAAAAGCCAAAATAGAAAAGTAATAATCCTAAATATTCTGATCAATAATTAGAATCCAGCTAATTTATAGATTCTTAAATGGACTCCAGAAGATGGTAGAGGACAGGAAGGTCTGGAGGAATGTTGTCCATGGGGATGTGATGGGTCGGACACGACTTCGCAACTAACAACAACAATTTGTAGATTGGAAACTTTGCATGGATACAGTTTTCAGAGATGTACTTATGTAGCATTACTATGGTATCTTTGTACATCATATTAAAAAATAGATTCTAGATGTCTTCGAATACTCTTCTTTCAGGTTGATGAAGCATGATTTACCCTGGGAAAAGAACTCATTACATTATTACAGAGATATTTGTGTTCAGAGAGTTTTCAACTGTGTTCAGTCTTCTATGACTGTTCTCTCTGAACCTTGTCATTTTAACATTAGCGTGCTTCTCTATGAAGAATATTTATGCAGAATAGCCTTTAACATAGTGTCCTTTTTTAGAACATCTATGCTAAAAGTAGCCCTAATATGACAGAAAGAAGATTACATTTCTTGGCTTTGCTGAAAGTAAATTTGGTTCTGATACTTTATTTCCCTGTTTTGACATAAGAAGAAGATAGAATTATTAGTTAAGCCAAAAGGTGCATGTTATTGTAGTGGAAGTGTTTGATCACTTTGTCTAAAAAGGTTTCAGTGAAAGAGATCATAGTATCTGTAATGGGGCAAGTTCTTTTTGGTGTTACAGTTGAGCTTGTAAATTTCGTTATCTGTCTAATGAGCCTTTCAAAACAGATGCTCTTCTGGTATGTTGGAATTAGCATTAGCATTAGATCCTCCCATGCTATGTAGCACATTGGGCAGCAGTTTAATTATATACTGTGGATTACAATTCCAAAGTCACAAACCATCATGGTTGTGGTGGTTGGCAATTATGTGGAATTGGAATGCCATATGGTGGGCAAGCATCAACCTGTAGAAAGCTTAGTATCTACTAGAATAAAAAATAAGTAAAGTCTTCACTGCTTGATGGCCTTTTTATTTCTTTTACTTGATGATTTTAAGAGGTCCTGCTCCATGCAATTGAGTATCCAAATGATATTTTAAATCATTTAAGGTCCTCCTTGTACAATCTTTTTATATAGTGATAAATAATATAGTTCTGGTTTATCCTGTGGCTTCACTTGTACTGGGTGGTACAGGAAACTAATTGGTTTTTCATCACTTATAATTTGTCCTGATAGGATTTCTTGGACGTGCTTGGAATGTTAAAAAGCAGCTGACTAGGAAATAATATAGCAATAATGCTGCACTTATTTTGGGGTTTGCAAAGATAAATAGCCTCTGTGCTGTCGCTTTGCTGGTAGCAGACCAAAAGGCAATGAACTATATCTCTGAATGCCCTCTTTCTGTTGACTTTGATACAATGCAATATCTGTGCTTGTATCTAGACAGCCAGCAAGATGATAATAAATGCAATGTCTCTCTGGCCAGCACACTTGAATTCTTGCAATGTTTATCCCAATAAGTAATGTGACAGTATGAGATGAGATTTGTGAAAGGCTTGTGGGTTTTCAGTAGAGATGACATTTTTCCAGTTCTCTTTAATTCTGACACGTAGCCTCAGTACTGAGGAAAGGAATTATATACTAGATCTCCAGAAATGACTGTATATAGCTCCCAGTAATCCCACAGTTACTATACTGATTAGGGCCTCCAGGATTTATGATTCAGCAAGATTTGAAGGAGCACAGAGTCTCTACTTCTGACTTAAATTGAACCCTNTTCTTTTCAATTTTTTCTATCTTAGCTGCTTCTGAACCAGTCCTTCATCTGTAGAGATACACAGGATACCATATGAAAAAATTCAGTAGGATTTACTTGGTTTTTAAAAAAATATAATTTAGATACTATTTCACAATAGGGCCCAAACTGGCATAGAATAAAAAGCATGAATAACAACAATACAGGAATAATACAGTAAAAAATATCCCTTGGTAACAGCATTGTATTCTTTCATTCTGGCACCAGTGACAACTATTCAATCTTCATAATCCACGCATGGCATGAAAATGCAATTATGACAGCAGAGGCATAGCACTCATTCAGCTAGGAAACAAGGAAATAATCTAAAACCAATTTAAACTGAGTTTGCATATGTTAAATATGACACCAAATCTGGCTTTCTTTACAGCAGCCGTCAAGTCTCCCTAAGGAGGGCATTCCAGAACCAGGAGGTCACCATGAAAAACTTCCCGTTGCTTACCTATGTATAGAGTTAATCATGGAAGATCCCATGATGAAGCCTGCCCAATTTTAAATCTAGAAGATAACCAGAAGGGGAAGATCACTGGTGACTTTCCTTTGTGTAGCATGGTTCCAGAAAATGCCTCAGATCAGGCTGATAAAATTCAGAAAATGGGGATACTTTTGTTAAGTTAACAAAAATCAAGAAATCCTCTAGATAAATATTTTAGTGCAAGAATAACAGTTTTTAGTTTCGGGCTAAGCCTTTGCGATTAGCTACCAAATCCTATTTAAATTTTGTCAAAAGAATCTAGATGCAGATTATGCATTATTGATTATTTTAGTTGGTTATTTTATTTAATACATAAATATAAACTCTACCATGTATTATTAATCTTGAACACCAGAATTCTGTGCACTAATGATCCTGGAAAATTACATCCAAAAAGTATGCCATCTTTTCCCCCCTTGTCTTTCCAAGACTTCTGAAACAATCTGTGCCATTGGAAGGCTGAAGGGAAATGTATTATCAAAGAAAGTTGTGTTTCACTTTACAATCCACATAAGTAAAAAAAATGCTTATGTAGTACAAGGAATGGTTGGCATTATTTCTCTCTATATAATATACGTCACTTATGTATATGTGTCTCCTCCCACTCTTACCTTGACAATAGATGGTAGTGACACATCCCATATAAAAGAGATCTGAACTGATTTCTCCCATAACGATTTTTGAAATAGACTGAGAATCATTGAAATTAGCATAAATGTTACATGCATTCTGGCTTACTGCTGATATATTGATGATGTGCACACCACCCTCCTCTTGGCTTTTCACGTGTACCGTCAATACTCGGAAATTGGTTCCACCTAGATCCAGTGCCAGGAAATCCCCTCTCTCAGAGCCATCAGGCAAATAACAGACAAAAGTGGGCAACATGCATAGACAACTTTTCTTGTTGGCTGCCTTTGACAGGCCGTTATCCATCTCTGTCTGATCCCATTCCGTAATCTTTCAAGATCTACAATTGAAAGCTTTAAAGGAGCCAGAACTTGAGCCAGTCCCTCTCGATGGTTTCTAAGCTTCACTTCTACAGCTGTCACTATGGCAGCCCCTAAGATACTGCCTTCATCTGATGGGATAAATGTGACAGAACATTCAGGAACCAGCTCTTTCAGGGTTTGCTGTAGTATCTCACTGTACAATGGATAGCTCTTGTACAAGTCCCCACTCATTAGACAGATCTTCCTCTCTGGGACCTGCTGTTGTTCATGAATATGTGTGAGAACGGCAGCCAATCCAGCAGCACAGAGTTTGGCAGAACGGGTATATACAGCTTCGCATATTTCTTGCACATGGAAACAATCTTGATTGCTTGCCACTAGTCCAAGACAACTAAGAAAACTTTTGGTTTTGGCAAGGCCCACTTTATCATCTGTGACCTTCGCAATGTCTTGCAGTGTCAGCTTCCCCTTGATTAATAATGTGGGAGTCAGAACACCATTGAATAATTCAGCATTCCCAGACAGATTAGCCAAAATAATTTGGACAGTCTCGCGCACATAATAGGAACTGGTCATCTTCTCAAACCTGCATTTTCCTTGATCCATGGATTCTTTATCTACCAACAAGTCAAACTCTGTTAGTTCCTCATTCAATTCTCCATTATTTCCAAAGGACCCGCATTCTGTGTTTATGTACATATGTCCCCTAGGTTCCTGCGTGTTTCCTGGTATGCGCTCTGTATCTTCCATATAACAACAGTTAGTGCCAGCATCTATCATTACTCCTATTTGACATGGCCTAACAGTAGAAGAACAGCTCATCAAATCTCCCAGAGTATCATTCACAACAGCAAGGACCTCTATTTGGTAATTCTTGCAATTCTCATTGATAGCTGTTTGGAGCAATTTGGACACATCTTTCCCCTCCACACCTGGCCATCGGAAATGCTTTGTCCATCTGATCAGTTTACACTGGTTCACTGCAGTATGATCACAAGAGAAGGGGAAGGAGAAACCCAGTGGGAAATATTTCTTGTTTAAGTTAAGTCCACCCAAAAATGTGCTCAGGCATTGAGCCATGAATTCAAAAACCTGCTGTCCATTGCCACTCAAGATCTCAGGAAATGAGAAATTCTTTTTTTTTCACCACCATTGGTTCAATCAACATTATCCGTCAGTTGTAACAGCAAGACTTTTACCTGATTAAAACTCAACTCTAGTCCCAGAAAATCCCCTCTCTCACTACCATCGGGCAAAGCAGAAACGTTAGTTGGCAACATAGGTAAGTAACTGATTGCTTTGTCCTTCTGTTTGAGGCCCTTTTCCAAGGCTGCCCCCATTAAGTTCTTCACAGATTTGAGCTGTTCCAAGCATGTGTGTGTGTGTGTGTATGTATGTATGTATGTATGTATGTATGTATGTATCAGACTATGGTTAACTTAAATTGATTATGCTTGATTTCATATCTAAATTGGCTAATAAATTAGAATCACACTTGAAGTACAATACAATCCATTGATTGTGCAGTTATAATTTGTTCTCTCTAAGGTGAAAATGTAGCTTCCAAAGGATACTGCATTTAGACTCACATGACCAGACGATAGAAAACCAACTCAAACATACAGCTTAAAGCTGGATTGCTATAGATTTTAAATGTTGGCTTGTCCAAGTAAGCTCATAAGTGGCACATCTACAACATTATATCTGATGAAGTAAAACATATATATATATTTATAAGAGGTATATATTTACATATTTATAAAGATAAAACTATACATTTGTATATAAAATATGGTATGGTTTGTGAATATTACCTAAGTTTGGATAGCTCTTGTTTTGCAAATAATAGCATTTATCAATTTATTTTGCAAAGCGAAATAAATTAAATACGCTCAGATTTTGTAGTCTATTAGCTGATATTATGAGTATTTCATGACTCTATAGTCATTGATAGAATAATAGAAATTATATTTTTGTTACATACTACCGTAACTACCTAGGATACAGGTAGTCCTTGACTTACAACAGTTCCTTTAGTGACCATTCAATGTTCTAACAGCAGTGAAAACATTGACTTATGACCATTTTTCACACTTATGACCGTTACAGCATCCTCATGGTCACATGATTTTCATTTGGATCAGTGGTGGTATTCTACCAGTTCAGCCCAATTCAGCCGAACTGGTAGTAAAAAAATTGCTACTGGTTCAGCTGAACTGGTAGTAAAAAATGCTACCAGTTCGACTGAACCGGTATTTCCGAGGATCAGCTGGGCAATGGTCAGCTGTGCCGCATGATTTAGATTAGCTAGAAAGCAGGAAATTGTCAGATTTCTTGCTTTCTTGCTAATCTAAATCACGTGGCACAGCTGATTCCCCGCTCGCTTCAAAATGCTTCTTTTTTCAGTACCCAGCAGGCTTCCCTGAGACCACTAGGCCAAAAATGGGGTTCGGGGGGCTGCTGTGAAAGAAAAAACAGAAAGAAAGAGAGAGGGAGGGGAGAAAGAAAGAGAAAGAAAGACAGAAAGACAGAAAGAAGGGAGGGAGGGAAGGAAAAAGAAGAGGAAGGAAGGATCACAAACCTTGGCACTAGACACAGCTTCAGAGGATGCTTTGAAACAGCATAGCAATCCAGGGCTGGAAGGTACCAGGAGGTCATCTAGTCCAACCCCCTGCTCCAGAAAGTGAGTTTCTGTCTTTTGACTCCCCAGTCACATGACCACATAGCCACACCCACCCAGTCACATGACCACATAGACATGCCCACCAAGCCATGCCCACAGAACTGGTAGTAAAAAATGTGAATCCCACCACTGATTTGGATGTTTGACAACTGACTCATATTTATGATGGTTCCAGTGTTCCGGAGTTATGTGATGCCATTTTGTGACACTCTGATAAGCAAAGTCAGTGGGGAAACCAGATTCACTTACAGCCGTGTTACTAATCTAACAACTGCAGTGATTCACTTCACAAATGTGACAAGAAAAGTTATAGAATGGGGCAAAACTCACTTAAAAATTTCTTACTTTGCAACATTAATTTTGGGCTCAATTTGTAGTAAGTAGAGGACTACCTATATTTATGTTCTGGGATTTTTTTTTTAACAATTGGCATAGGGGCAATCTACCAGCGTTTTAGCCACTATCTAATTTCTGTCAGTTCTTCCAATCTGTTTTTTTAATCATGCCTTTAGATGATAGAATGTCTACTTTATAACAAACTGGTTACTGTGCTAAATCTTTAAAATGAACTTGCTTCAAGGCGATTTTATTCAAATTGGGCAAAGATATATCCAAATTTATTTCCAGTCTGCTTTTATCCTTGTTAATCATTCCATGTTAATGAGCATAAAGGTGCAGTGTTGTACTGTGTATCAAATCAGTAAACACACTGTGTTTGTTGGAAGAGCAAAGAACCAGAGAAAGACAATATATTGAAACCTCTCCAGTATTGTAAGTTACAGGCTATGAAGATTTAATGGATACTAGACTTGTGCTTTAATTAAAGAGTTGAAATCTTTACATGTTTAATTAAAAACCAATTCTGAAAAAAAGCTCTTTTGCAACCTAATAAATGGCAAGAATACAATTTCACTGCATAGCCCATAAATGCCTCCTTATTTAATTATCTTATAAATTATTTTTACTATTAAAATTAATTGTAAATTAGCTGTTCCTTTTGCTTTACAGGTATTTTATTGAATTCTCTTCACCTCCTGGAAATACATGGTAGAAGGCTACTCTGTCAATTGGGAAGTGGCCTTCTGAATTATGTAAGCCTCTGCAAAAAAAGAAGTCCCAATCACATTTCTGTGATGTGATTGAGATCAGTACCAACATAGACAAAAGGGATTGGTGGTGGCCTTAATCCTATTGTTCATAACTTCTTAGCATTCCATCATGTGGCTATTGCAAACAACTCTTTATTCCAGTAATCTGTCAAACTAGAAATAGAAGTTTGTTTAGTTTCTCAAAGGAAGACTTCCCAATAGGTGACAGAAAGAGGAGCTGTTGAGTTGGCCAAAAGAAAAAGAGCAGAATCTTAAAAATCAGGGGAATTCTGGGAAACAAAAGGGGGACACTGATAGAAAGTGATAACTGCAACCCATAATGGACAACAGCACCATGGCTGGCCATCCTGACATGGACTGGGCAGTATTATTCTGTTCAAAGGTAAATCACAGGAAGACTCTGAGGAACAGTAGAGTAGGGCATGATTCAGAGAAAAATAATGAATAGAGATACTGAGCAATAGGACTGAATCTACTCAGGAGAGTATATGGTAGAAGTCAGAGAAGGGACCAAAGTGAGCTTTAAGAATGGTTAAAGATAGTTTCTTTTGTCCTATTTTTAACTCTAAAATAGAAGTAGGGTCTTTAGAAATAGAGCAGTATACATCCATGTTAAACTAATCTTACAGAATGCATACATATGCCCCTAGAACATTTAAGCTATAGAAAGTTCAATTTTCAATTTTCTTTTGAAAGTTCAAAAGAAAAAGTTCCATTTTAAATATTAAGCCACTTCAATTCTACCAGATGGGCAGAGGAAGGAAGGGATAATGGAGTGCAATTGTGAATTGATAGCATTGGATCTAGGACTGGGCCTGTGATAGGAGTTGGAGTTCAGGCCAAATGCAATCCACAATATATTGGTAGTTGGCAGGATCGGTGGTAGAGGTGACAGTAGAGTCTATGGAAGCCATCAGAGCTGGCTAAAGATGCCAGTTAAGTTTCAGTAGTGAGACAGCTGGGTTATTAAGGTCTTCTGTGATACAGCTGATGACTGCCCAAGGTTTTTGGTTCCTTGCCTCAGCTACAAGTTTAACTTGTGGGGTTGAGGAGGATGACCTCAACCCTTGGAAAAGTTTATGTTGTGGGGAAGATCCTGGAGGGCTGCTTTGGAGGACAACAGGAAGTGTTTGGATGGTGCTTGACAGCACGATGCTAGGAAGACTCTGGTATTTAAGGTGTGACCTTGTGATTTGGAGGTCTCATATGGCTGCCAGTGGCTGTCCTCCATGCTGTGCTCTAGATTTTACCCTTCTGTGGACTCTTTCCCACTTGTAGATTGTGGTATCCTTTCTGTCCAACTGTTGTGATATTTCTTACTATATGAAGTTGATAGGGAGCATTGTGGTGTGTCTGGCTGGGCTTTCAGTGCTACCTGCCATGGAAGCCTGTTTCCCCAAAGACCACTGAGTGCTTATTGCAGGAATAATTGGATGTGGTTGGGTACCCAGTGAAGGGTGAATTAACTAGGGCTATATGAGTCTGAGGATCTTTCTCTTGGAACTGTACCCACGTTGCCTCTGGCAACAATCAAGGGATATGTGTAGATATTGTCTTTGATGAATCCTGAAAGTCTAGCAGAGTGTCTGGTCCACATCTAACCAGATGTGAGGCTCTCTGGTTGAATTTAAGCTGGTCTACCACTCTCCTTGATGTCTAGCATCATCCTTGCCTCAGCTGCTGAATTCCATTGCTGGGCTAGAATAGGGACCTTAAAGCAAATAGCACTCAGGGTTTCAATTTTCCACTGACCTCACTGAGTCTGGGACAATTCAGGAGTGAGTGGCATCCATGGCAACCATGGATTCCTCCCAAGGCATCAATACTGGTGGCTGGCTATTGGATTATTTTGTTATTGTTTTTGTTTCAGGACGATTACAATGTGTATTGGAGGACATTGGCATCAATTTGTTGCCATGGACAGATTGTTTTTTAATTGCCTTTCCAACTCACTGGTGACAAGCACACTCCCCCTCAAGGACAGGATTGTTCAGTTGTTCTGATGAATACTGATCTTCTACATTTTATATTGTGTTTTGGGATCAGGAAGCATCTGTAATCTAATGAAATAAATAAACTGTAACAGTTGATTTAGTTGAATAGCAAATTATTTCTAGAATAATATTTGTACTTTCTAAAGTACAAATATTTAGAATATGTGATATTCTTTTTAAAGAATAGACTAAAGTATAATGACAGAGTAGCATATGAATGGAAATAAATAGCAGTGAATACAGTGATTAAAACATTCCATTGAGAACTAATAATACGGTAGGCTGCAGGCTTTGTTAATTTTGTTTTCATCCATATATACAGTATATTTTGAAAATGTATATATTTTGAAATATTTTGAAAAGCATTAATAGCCATTGAGAAATAATAATTTTCACAATACAGCAGGTAATAATGGTGCCTTTGAAGTTATAGAGGGAGAAATAGAAATCTTACTGATTTCATATTCACAGTCATTGTATTGAATAAATACAATTTTGCTTGCATCCAGATGATTAAGCTTTTTAAAAATCCCATTCACTCTTTAAAATATTATTGTAATTAGCTTGTGTGGTCACTTATTTTATTTCATTCTTCCATTAATTAAATATAAACAAGGTTATGAGGACTCAGGTAATATAATTAGAATGTATAAATCTATACATTTAACCTTTTAAAAAAAGGATACAGACTTTTGGTGAAGAAATGGTAGACTGAAGACAGCTCTACAAAAAGCAGTGCTGACAATTGTGGCTATGAAAAAGAAGCTAATGATTAGATTGGCTCCTTCAACCTTCTCTGGAGAAAGAGAGGACATGAGATTGCCCACGTTATGCTCCATATAGTTGCTTCTCATGAGCAGACTGCAAGGCCATCATCTCTGGAGGGTAGGAGAATCAGGAGATGGAAGGAATTTTTCACTCTTGCTGTAGTCCTAGTCAGAGGACGTTAAGTTTGTACTTCCTTTGTTAATTGCTTTTGGAAATTGCCTATTAATTATTTTAAAGAACTTAGACAACTTCAAAAAGACAAAGTTGAAAAGTCCATAGTGAGTGTCTTCAGTCACATCAAACCCAGAGGTTACCACTGCTCCTAATTAAGGAAGCACAACCTATCAGTGACAAAACTCATTGTGTTTACCAATTTGTTTGTAATTGTGGAAACAATTACATTGGCAGAACTGATAGGTGTTTGGCTTTCAGAATAAAGAAGCATCTTCCAAAATGGGTCGAAACAGCCTCAAGTAATCCAACAATAGAATAGAATAGAATAGAATAG